>CM038142.1:516484245-516652727 GCA_021437245.1 Aegilops speltoides | reverse complement strand
GAATTTTATTTTTCCATTCGAAGGGGATCGTACAAGGTCGGCAGTACCCTCTATGAATACTCCGCCAGTATGAAAAGTTCTTAATGTTCGTTGAGTCCCTGGGTGTTTAGATGGCTATCTGGATCAGTGCATGACCATGTAGATGTATCACTTAGCTTTTTGGTTTTAAATGCACGCGTAGAATGAGCTGGTTAGATACGAAGACCTATTTGTATTAACATGTTTATTAAGAAGTTCTCCTATAGTTTGAGAAATCTTCATGAGAATTGGTCTGACTATGTAATTAGAGACGCCATAATGAGCCGATGTTACACGCAAGATATTGAGGTAGTAGGCATGGAAATTTTATTGTTACTAAGCATTGTTATGCTACATAATGCTATGTTCAGCTGTGCTCTGCACCTTGAGGAAGTTTTGCATGTCCCCAGATTGTTATGCATATTCTTATTAATTGTACCAAGCATACTTAGAGGTTATCTACATTTTTTTCTGTGCTTGTGTTTTGGATTATCCACTTTTTTTTTTGCTCTGAAAGTGTGGAAATATATTAATACTTGATAAAAAAACAGGGCATAGTTTAATAGGCTATAAACTTAACTTGCTGATTGCAGTTATCAAGCATATTGTGCAAGATTTCAAGTACAAACTTGGGCCATTGGACATAGGAGGGTTTAATTCTTATTGATTTGAGTTCAATGTCATGTGAGCAGATTTGACTTTGTGATCACTATGTCAACTTATGCCTGCCACAATTCCTCGTGTTATTAATCTAATATATGCTTCTTGAGTATGCTGGGATCAGACCTAAAGCGGATAGCAACTGCTCTATTAGCTGTCTCTCGCTTCAATGTTGGTTCCTCTGCTCAGACTAGCATGGCTGGTGTTCTAACTGTTGACATGCACAACGCTCCGTCGCACCTACACAAGTGATAGCACCTTCTGTTTTCCTTGATGCTGATATAAAAAGGGGAAAGGTTGCTAGAATTAAGGAAGAACAAAACAGACGAACCATGTTGTCGGTCAGATTGAGGGAAGGTGTTGCAGGTTTGAAAACACATTGCGAAGTGTAGAGGAGATAAAGAGAATTAGGCTCATGGAGAAAGCCAAAGGAAGGGTAGAGTCGAGGGGCACAACGGGACTAATGGAGGAATGAGTTGGATGACGAGTACAACAAAGAGGAATGGAGTTAAAGGTGGCATGGCGGTCAGATTGCAAAGGAGAGCAAAATGGTATTGGTGTTTGTTGAGTCAATAGCATGTACATAACTATCCTGTAGTAGTACTATTTTGTTAAATTTGTAAGTGTAAGACTGAAAATTCAATTTGGCCCTCGTGCAGCTATGCTCTTGCTTCCAATTTTCAAAATTCCCATTTGTAAAGAGAAAGGGCACACAAATCACTCTGTAGTAATCTACATGTTTGTTGAGCCTATTAATCTACATGCAGCATACATGATTTAATTTATAGTGATGATTCAACAAATGTCTCTTTGTCCAAATTTGTTGGCAACGCACGGGCATTCAACTAGTCTGTCTAAACTGTAAAGCCCCTCCATGATCCCATTGCAGTGCAAGGGACGAACGGTGATCGCGTTACCGGTCGGCGTCATCGGTCGGTCAGACAAGCTTTTTTATTTTGGAAAAACAATTAAAACGTACTACACGCGTTCACAGAAAAGAAAAAAAATAATCAAAACATACACCACCGATACAGAAGCAGTACACAACACGCCAACGCCATCGCCGCTTTGCCGCCCGGGCGCGCGTCCGTCCGTCACTTCACCTTGCCGAGCGTCGCCTTCTTCCACGTGGCGGCGACTTCCTCCAGCGCCCGGCGGGACGACCCTTCCGGCGACCACGCGCGGGCCGCCGCCTGCTGCAGGTCCCCGGCCTGCCGCCGTATGGCGCGCCCCTTCTCCGCACTCTCCATCAGCTCCTTCACCGCGCCCGCGATCTCGTCACGCGCCACCACGCCGTCGGCCTCCCGCGGACGCAGCGGCAGCGCTACCCCGACGCTCCCTACCAGGGCCACGGCGTTCATCCGCTGCTCCGCGTACAGCGGCCACGCCACCATCGGCACGCCGGCCGTCACGCTCTCCAGCGTGGAGTTCCAGCCGCAGTGCGACACGAATGCTGCCGTCGCCGGATGGGACAGCACGCGCACCTGAGGCGCCCACGCCGCCACGGCCAGCCCCTTGTCCTTGGTCCTCTCCAGGAAGCCCTCCGGCAGCCACGCCAACGGGTTCGCGTTGTCGTCTTCACTGTCACGGCCGTCGTTGCCACCGTCCAGATTTGGCATCCTCACGACCCAGAGGAACTGGTGGCCGCTCGCTTCCAGCCCAGCGGCGAGCTCGACCGTCTGCTGCACGGTCAGCGACCCGCCGCTACCGAAGGAGACGTACACCACGGATCCGGTCGGCTGGAGATCCAGCCAGTCTAGGCACGCGGACGCGCCGGCGGCTTCGTCGGAGATTGTGCCCGGCCGGACGAACGGCCCAACTGGGAACACGGGCGGGAACGCGCCTCGCTCCGTTGCCAGCTTGAACTCTTCCACGGTGGCGGGCTCCACCTCGTAGAAGGTGTTCACCAGGAAGCCGTCAGCGCGGCGGTACCGCCGGCCCTCCTCCAGTAGGTGCGCGTAGACCGGCTCGCCGCATCTCCGGAACGAGGGCGGCAGGTCGGCGCGGCGCAGCGACACGCCCCCGGGGAGCTCCAGTGGGTCGGGGAGGTCGCGGTACTCGCCGGGGGCAACGCCGTCGTGGAGCTCCACCGCGGCGCGCATAACGGCGAGGGCGGTGAGGTTGCTGGGCATGAAGACGTAGCCCGGCACGCCGAGCTCGGCGGCGAGCGGCAGCGCCGCGGAGCAGAAGAAGTCCGGCACCAGCGCGGCGAGCGGGGCACCGACGGAGCGGAGGAGGGCGCGCAGGCTGGGTAGGGAACGACGAATGAGCTCGAGAAGCACGATATCCACACTAGTGCCGGCGGGGAGGTCGTCGAGCGGGACGGGCGGGAGCGCGGCTGTGGCGACGCAGGTGGGGACGCCGGAGAGGGCCGCCGGGGAGGAGAGGTCGGTGAAGGTGACGAGCGTGGCCGCGAAGCCCTGGTGGTCGACGAGCCGCCGCGCCAGTTCGGCCAGCGGGATGAGGTGGCCGGCTCCCGGGCTGGCCAGCAGCACGACGTGCGGCGCCAGGCGCTCGGTGGATGCTGCTGCTGCGTTGGCCAACGACTCCATTGATCGGCCGGATTCCCTTCCGAGGAGACTGCACGGCTGCACCAGGGAAGTCAGCGCGCTTGCACACAAGGTCGCATGTTAGCAGTAGCTACCAAACTCAATGATATGATATGCGCTACAGACAATGCCATCACAACTCATGAATAGGGTTATTGTACTGAATCATTAATTCTGCTATAAAATTAAGTTAGGTCGGTTGTAACGGGGAGTATTATACTACATCCGTAATGCATGATATCATATATGAGTATATTTATTGCCATGCATGACACAAAGTAGCACATATTTAATATGATACGGTATCATGAAATGATACTCAAGAATCTTTTTCTTCATTTAATTATATGTCACCTCATCAACATTGTTTAATTAACATGCATGATACTACCTATGATACTAAAATTACGACCAGCCTTAGAGCATCTCCAACAGCCGCGCTAAGCGCCGCGTGCAAAGAACCTGTTTGTTTGTCAAGGCCGGCCTGTTTAGTTGCTTGCCGCCATGCTGGCTCCAAAGAGTCACATTGTAATGCAGGCCTTCATGGCGCCCGCTCAAGCAGCAAAAAATACAGCAGCCATGAGACTCGCCGGGCATTTAACATATATATGATATTTTGGACACAAAATGAGTTTGAAACATTCATCAAAATGCAATGACATGTGAAATTTGACACAAACAAGTTGATGAATAAAAGTTCATGCCCACAAGTTCAAAATCATGCCCACAAGTTCATCCAACCAAGTTCAAATGCAAACTAAAGTTCAAGACATAAATGAAAGACACATCAATCATCTTCCTCGTCTTCGTCCTCATCTTCCGAAGACGATTCTTCCGCCTCCGAAGATGAATCTTCCTCCCTAAGCTCATCACGCACCGCATCACGTGAAGCTCCGACGGTGTTGGCAAGATTTTCAACGGCATCTTCATGGGAATGTGTGTGAGGAGGCACATCGAAAGACATTCCACCCATGGCGGCCGGAGGTGCACCCATGCCTCCCATGAGAGAAGCAAAACTCATGCCTCCCATGGCGGCCATAGCGTCAGAGGGTGCTCCAAAGCCACCCATGCCTCCCATGGCGGCCGGAGATGCACCCATGCCTCCCATGGCGGCCGGAGGTGCACCCATGCCTCCCATGGCTCCGAAGCCACCCATGCCTCCCATGGCTCCGAAGCCACCCATGCCTCCCATGCCGCCGAAGCCACCGCCACCCATGCCGCCGAGGCCACCGCCACCCATGCCGCCAAGGCCACCGCCACCCATGCCGCCAAGGCCACCGCCACCCATTCCGCCAAGGCCACCGCCACTCATGCGGATCATGGCTCTTTTTTGGATCAACACTTCTTCACGGGCAAGATTGACATATTCCTTTTGCGCTTCATTGAGGTTGGATGTGTCCAAGAAGAACAAGTGCTTCTCCCATTCCAACAATCTAGTTCGCTCCTCATTGCTCACCTTCCTCTCCTACAAAGCCACCTTCCTCTCCTCGGCCGCCACCCTTCTCTCCTCGACCGCCAACCTCCTCTCCTCGACCGCGGCATCTTGGTTCCTTACCATTTTTCTCACCTCGTTGGCTTCTCTTCTTGCGTTGACAATTGCTTCCATAGCATTTTTTAGCTCATCATCTCCTTTCCTCTTCTTCTTTTCGGTTTTGTCTTTCTTGCACCCATCCGGTCGTTTTGGCTTCGAGTATGAAACCAAGTTGGGTGTGGGGGTTCTCTTGCCGTCATCACTTGATGCATCATCCTCCTACTCATCATCATTCAACTCAATTGTTCGCTTGCGTTTGTTGCTCAAATGCAAATCATCCAAACCATCACGCTTCTTCCATTTCTCACCATCCTTTAACACTTCATAGCAATGAGGCAAGGTAAGATCCTGCCTTTCTTGATCTTCCCCTTCTTGGTTGTCCTCGTCTCTTCTTTGAACAAGTTTTGTGCAATGTTGTACTACAAGAAAAACAAAACAAGTTAGCACTTCGTGTTGGAAATATGCCCTAGAGGCAATAATAAAAGGATTATTATATTTCAATGTTCATGATAATTGTCATTTGTTCATGCTATAACTGTATTATCCGGAAATCGTAATACACGTGTGAACACTTAGACCCAATGAGTCCCTAGTGAGCCTCTAGTTGACTAGCTCGTTGTGATCAATGGATAGTCATGGTTTCCTGACTATGGACATTGGATGTCGTTGATAACGGGATCACATCATTAGGAGAATGATGTGATGGACAAGACCCAATCATAAGCATAGCATAAAAGATCGTATAGTTCGTTTGCTAGAAGCTTTGCCAATGTCAAGTATCTATTCCTTCGACCATGAGATCGTGTAACTCCGGTTACCGTAGGAATGCCTTTGGTGTATCAAACGTCACAACGTAATCGGGTGACTATAAAGGTGCATTACGGTATCTCCGAAAGTATCTGTTGGGTTGACACGGATCGAGGCTGGGATTTGTCACTCCGTATGACGGAGAGGTATCTCTGGGCCCACTCGGTAATGCATCATCATAATGAGCTCAATGTGACCAAGGTGTTGGCCACGGATCATGCATTACTGATGAGTAAAGTGACTTGCCGTAACGAGACTGAACAAGGTATTGGGATACCGACGATCGAGTCTCGGGCAAGTAACGCATCGATTGACAAAGGAATTGTATATGAGGTTTGATCGAATCCTCGACATCGTGGTTCAACCGATGAAATCATCGAGGAGCATGTGGGAGCCAACATGGATATCCGACCCGCTGTTGGTTATTGCCCGAGAGTCGTCTCGGTCATGTCTGCGTGTCTCCGAACCCGTAGGGTCTACACACTTAAGGTTCGGTGGCGCTAGGGTTAGTAGGAAGTCAAGTATGTGACCACCGAATGTTGTTCGAGTCCGGATGAGATCCCGGACGTCACGAGGAGTTCGGAAGGGTCCGGAGGTAAAGAATAATATATAGGAAGTGGTGTTTGCCATCGGAAAGTTTCGGGGTTTCGGTAAAATCTGGGACCACCGGAAGGGTCCTGGGTCCACCAGTGGGGCCACCTATCCGGAGGGCCCCATGGGCCAAAGGGGAAGGAACCAGCCCACAGGGGCTGGTGCGCCTCAGGCCCACCCCGCGCCTAGGGTTGAAACCCTAGGGGTGGGGCGCCCACCGGCTTGGGGGCACTCCACCCCCTTGGCGCCGCCCCGGAGATTGGATCTCAGGGCCGCCACCTGTGGGCCTATATAAAGGGGGAGGAGGGGGCTGCTGTACCAACTCCCAAGGCGCAGCCCTCCCTCCCAACACATCTCCTCCTCCGTAAGAGCTCGCGAAGCCTCGCCGAGATCTCGCTTCTCCACCATCACCACGCCGTCGTGCTGCCGGTGGAGCTGTCTTCCTCAACCTCTCCTTCCCCTTGCTGGATCAAGAAGGAGGAGACGCCGCTCGTCCCGTACGTGTGTTGAACGCGGAGGTGCTGTCCGTTCAGCACTTGGCATCGGTGATCTGAATCACGCTCGAGCACGACTCCATCATCACCTTGCAAGCTTCCGCACGCGATCTACAAGTGGTATGTAGATGCTATCTCTCTCCGTTACTCGTTGCTTAGATGAACTCATAGATGGATCTTGGTGAAGCCGTAGGAAAATTTTAATTTTCGCAACGTTCCCCAACAAGTGGCATCATGAGCTAGGTCTATGCGTAGTTCTCTAATGCACGAGTAGAACACAATTTGTTGTGGGCGTTGATCTTGTCATCTTACTTGCCTCTACTAGTCTTTTCTTGCTCAACGGTATTGTGGGATGAAGCGGCCGGACCAACCTTACACGTGCGCTTACGTGAGACCGGTTCCACCGGTCGACATGCACTAGTTGCATAAGGTGGTGGCGGGTGTCTGTCTCTCCCACTTTAGTTGGAGCGGAATCGATGAACAGGGCCCTTATGAAGGGTAAATAGAAGTTGACAAAATCACGTTGTGGTGATTCGAGGTAAGAAAACGTTCTTGCTAGAACCCAATCGCAGCCACGTAAAAGATGCAACAACAATTAGAGGACGCCTAACTTGTTTTTGCAGCGATTGATCATGTGATGTGATATGGCCGAAGTTGTGATGAATGATGAATTGTGATGTATGAGATCATGTTCTTGTAATAGGATTCACGACTTGCATGTCGATGAGTATGACAACCGGCAGGAGCCATAGGAGTTGTCTTTATTTTTGTATGACCTGCGTGTCATTGAAGAACGCCATGTAAACTACTTTACTTCATTACTAAACGCGTTAGTCATAGAAGTAGAAGTAGTCGTTGGCGTGACAACTTCATGAAGACACGATGATGGAGATCATGATGATGGAGATCATGGTGTCAAGCCGGTGACAAGATGATCATGGAGCCCGAAGATGGAGATCAATGGAGCTTGATGATATTGGCCATATCATGTCACAACTATATAATTGCATGTGATGTTTATTATGTTTATGCATCTTGTTTACTTAGGACGACGGTAGTAAATAAGATGATCCCTTACAAAATTTCAAGAAGTGTTCCCCCTAACTGTGCACCGTTGCTACAGTTCGTCGTTTCTAAGCACCACGTGATGATCGGGTGTGATGGATTCTTACGCTCACATACAACGGGTGTAAGACAGTTTTACACAGCGAAAACACTTAGGGTTAACTTGACGAGCCTAGCATGTGCGACATGGCCTCGAACACGGAGACCGAAAGGTCGAACACGAGTCGTATGGAAGATACGATCAACATGAAGATGTTCACCGACGATGACTAGTCCGTCTCACGTGATGATCGGACACGGGCTAGTCGACTCGGATCGTGTAACACTTAGATGACTAGAGGATGTCTAATCTAAGTGGGAGTTCATAATTTTGATTAAGAACTTTATTATCATGAACTTAGTCTAAAACCTTTGCAAATATGTCTTGTAGATCAATGGCCAACGCTAATGTCAACATGAACTTCAACGCGTTCCTAGAGAAAACCAAGCTGAAAGATGATGGCAGCAACTATACGGATCGGGTCCGGAACACGAGGATCATCCTCATAGCTGCCAGAAGCAATATGTCCTAGAAGGACCGCTAGGTGCCGCTCCGTCCCGAAGAACCAAGACGTTATGAACGCTTGGCAAACTCGTCTTGATGATTACTCCCTCGTTCAGGCGGCATGCTCTACAGACTTAGAACCGGGCTCCAAAAGCGTTTTGAGCATCACGGAGCATATGAGATGTTCAAGAGCTGAAACTAGTTTTCCAAGCTCATGCCCGGTCGAGATATGATGTCTCCGACAAGTTCTACAGTTGTAAGATGGAGGAGAACAGTTACGTCGGTGAACACATCCTCGAAGATGTCGGGTTGCACGACGTATGACCCATTGAACATGAACCTCCCGGATGAGGCGGTCATTGACAGAATCCTCCGATCGCTCCCACCAAGCTACAAGAGCTTTGTGATGAACTACAACATGCGGGGATGGTAAAGACCATTCTGAAGTGTTCTCGATCTGAAGTCAGCAGAGGCTGAAATCAAGAAAGAACATCAAGTGTTGATGGTCAATAAGACCACTAAGTTCAAGAAGGGCAAGGGTAAGAAGAACTTCAAGAAGGACGGCAAGGATGTTGCCGCTACCGTAAGCCGATTGCCGGAAGAAGTCAAAGAATGGACCCAAGCACGAGACCGAGTGCTTTTATTGCAAGGGAAGGGCCTCGAAGCGGAACTGCCCCAAATACTTAGCGGATAAGAAGGCCGCAACACCAAAGGTATATTTGATATACATGTAATTGATGTGTACCTTACCGATTACTCGTAGTAACTCCCGGTATTTGATACCGGTGCCGTTGCTCACATATGTAACTCACAGCAGGAGCTGCGGAATAAACGGAGACTGGCGAAGGACGAGGTGACGATGCGCGTCGGGAATGGTTCCAGGGTCGATGTGATCGCCGTCGGCACGCTGCCTCTACATTTACCTACGGGATTAGTTTTGAACCTCAATAATTGTTATTTAGTGCCATGTTTGAGCATGAACATTGTATCTGGATCTCGTTTGATACGAGATGGCTACTCATTTAAGTCTGAGAATAATGGTTGTTCGATTTATATGAGAGATATGTTTTATGGTCATGCTCCGATGGTCAATGGTTTATTCTTGATGAATCTCGAGCGTAATATTACACATGTTCATAGTGTGGATGCCAAAAGATGTAAAGTTGATAACGATAGTCCCACATACTTGTGGCACTACCGCCTTGGTCACATTGGTGTCAAGCGCATGAAGAAGCTCCATGCTGATGGACTTTTAGAGTCTCTTGATTATGAATCGTTTGACAAATGCGAACCTTGCCTCTTAGGCAAAATGACCAAGACTCCGTTCTCCGGAACAATGGAGCGAGCAACCAACTTGTTGGAAATCATACATACCGATGTGTGCGGTCCAATGAGCGTTGAGGCTCATGGAGGATATCGTTATGTTCTCACTCACCGATGACTTGAGTAGATATGGGTATGTCTACTTAATGAAACACAAGTCTGAGACCTTTGAAAAGTTCAAGGAATTTCAGAGTGAGGTGGAGAATCAACGTGACCGTAAGATAAAGTTCCTACGATCGATCGTGGGGAGAATACTTAAGTCACGAATTTGGTACACACTTAAGAAAATGTGGAATCGTTTCACAACTCACGCCGCTGGAACACCTCAATAAACGGTGTGTCCGAACGTCGAATCGCACTCTATTGGATATGGTGCGGTCTATGATGTCTCTTACCGATTTACCGCTATCATTTTGGGGATACGCCTAGAGACAGCTACATTCACTTTAAATAGGGCACCGTCTAAATCCGTTGAGACGACACCGTATGAATTATGGTTTGGGAAGAAACCTAAGCTGTCGTTTCTAAAAGTTTGGGGATGCGATGCTTATGTCAAGAAACTTCAACCTGAAAAGCTCGAACCCAAGTCGGAAAATGCGTATTCATAGGATACCCTAAGGAAACTGTCGGGTATACCTTCTACTTAAGATCCGAAGGCAAGATCTTTGTTGCTAAGAACGGATGCTTTCTGGAGAAAGAGTTTCTCTCGAAAGAAGTAAGTGGGAGGAAAGTAGAACTCGATGAAGTACTACCTCTCGAACGGGAAAGTGGTGCAGCGCAGGAAACCGTTCCTGTGATGCCCACACCAACTGAAGAGGAAAACGTTGATGATGATCAAGGTACTTCGGATCAAGTTACTATGAACTTCGAAGGTCCACGAGGACACGCCCGCACTGCAGTGGTGCGGCAACCTGTCATGGAAATCATGTTGCTAGACAACAATGAACCTTGAACTATGAAGAAGCAATGGCGGGCCGGATTCCAACAAATGGCTTGAGGCCATGAAACCGAGATAGAATCCATGTATGAAAACAAAGTACGGACTCTGACAGACTTGCCCGATGATCGGCGAGCGATAGAAAATAAATGGATTTTTAAGAAGAAGACGGACGCGGATGGTAATGTTACCATCTATAAAGCTCGACTTGTCGCTAAGGGTTATCGACAAGTTCAAGGGATTGACTACGACGAGACATTCTCTCCCGTAGCGAAGCTTAAGTCCGTCCGAATCATGTTAGCAATTGCCGCATACTATGATTATGAGATATGGCAGATGGACGTCAAAACGGCATTCCTTAATGGACATCTTAAGGAAGAGCTGTATATGATGCAGCCGAAGGTTTTGTCGATCCTCAGAACGCTAACAAAGTATGCAAGCTCCAGCGATCCATTTATGGACTGGTGCAAGCATCTCGAGTTGGAACATTCGCTTTGATGAGATGATCAAAGCGTTTGGGTTTATCTTGAGACTTATGGAGAAGCCTGCGTTTACAAGAAAGTGAGTGGGAGCTCTGTAGCATTTCTCCTATTATATGTAGATGACATACTCTTGATGGGAAATGATACAAAACTTCTGGACAGCATTAAGGCCTACTTGAACAAGTGTTTTTCAATGAAGGACCTTGGAGAAGCTGCTTATATATTAGGGATCAAGATCTATAGAGATAGATCGAGACGCCTCATAGGTCTTTCACAAAGCACATACCTTGATAAGATTTTGAAGAGGTTCAAAATGGATCAGTCCAAGAAGGGGTTCTTGCCTATGTTACAAGGTGTGAGACTGAGCTCATCTCAGTCACCAACCACGGCAAAAGATAAAGAAGAGATGAGTGTCATCCCCTATGCTTCAGCCATAGGATCTATTATGTATGCCATGCTGTGTACCAGACCCGATGTAAACCTTGCCGTAAGTTTGGTTGCAAGATACCAAAGTAATCCCGCAAGGAACACCGGACAGCGGTCAAGAATATCTGAAGTACCGAAAAGGACAAAGGACATGTTTCGTTTATGGAGGAGACGAAGAGCTCGTCAGAAGGGTTACGCCGACGCTTAGCTTCGACTCAGATCTGGATGACTCTAAGTCACAAACCGGATCGTGTATATGTTGAATGGTGGAGCGAGAAGCTGGTGCAGCTGCAAGCAGAAGCGTCGTGGCGGGATCTACGTGTGAAGCGCAGTACATGGCAGCCTCGGAGGCAGCGATGAAGCGATTTGGGTGAAGGAGTTCATCACCGACCTAGGAGTCATACCCAATGCGTCGGGGCCGATCAAACTCTTTCGTGACAACACTAGAGCTATTGCCCTAGCCAAGGAGCCCAGGTTTCACAAGAAGACCAGGCACATCAAGCGCCGCTTCAACTCCATCCGTGAAAATGTTCAAGATGGAGACATAGAGATTTGCAAAGTGCACACGGATCCGAATGTCGCAGATCCGTTGACTAAACCTCTCTCGCGTGCAAAACATGATCAACACCGAACTCTATGGGTGTTCGATTCATCACAATGTAACTAGATTGGTGACTCTAGTGCAAGTGGGAGACTGTTGGAAATATGCCCTAGAGGCAATAATAAAAGGATTATTATATTTCAATGTTCATGATAATTGTCATTTGTTCATGCTATAAGCGTATTATCCGGAAATCGTAATACGTGTGAACACTTAGACCCAATGAGTCCCTAGTGAGCCTCTAGTTGACTAGCTCGTTGTGATGAATGGATAGTCATGGTTTCGACTATGGACATTGGATGTCGTTGATAACGGGATCACATCATTAGGAGAATGATGTGATGGACAAGACCCAATCATAAGCATAGCATAAAAGATCGTATAGTTTGTTTGCTAGAAGCTTTGCCAATGTCAAGTATCTATTCCTTCGACCATGAGATCATGTAACTCCCGGTTACCGTAGGAGTGCCTTGGGTGTATCAAACGTCACAACGAATCGGGTGACTATAAAGGTGCATTACGGTATCTCCGAAAGTATCTGTTGGGTTGACACGGATCGAGATCGGGATTTGTCACTCCGTATGACGGAGAGGTATCTCTGGGCCCACTCGGTAATGCATCATCATAATGAGCTCAATGTGACCAAGGTGTTGGCCACGGATCATGCATTACGGTGCGAGTAAAGTGACTTGCCGTAACGAGACCGAACAAGGTATTGGGATACCGACGATCGAGTCTCGGGCAAGTAACGCATCGATTGACAAAGGAATTGTATCTGAGGTTTGATCGAATCCTCGACATCGTGGTTCAACCGATGAAATCATCGAGGAGCATGTGGGAGCCAACATGGATATCCGAGACCCGCTGTTGGTTATTGCCCGAGAGTCGTCTCGGTCATGTCTGCGTGTCTCCGAACCCGTAGGGTCTACACACTTAAGGTTCGGTGGCGCTAGGGTTAGTAGGAAGTCAAGTATGTGACCACCGAATGTTGTTCGAGTCCGGATGAGATCCCGGACGTCACGAGGAGTTCGGAAGGGTCCGGAGGTAAAGAATAATATATAGGAAGTGGTGTTTGCCATCGGGAAAGTTTGGGGTTTCGGTAAAATCTGGGACCACGGAAGGGTCCGGGGTCCACCGAGTGGGGCCACCTATCCGGAGGGCCCCATGGGCCAAGGGGAAGGAACCAGCCCACGGGGGCTGGTCGCGCCTCAGGCCCACCCCGCGCCTAGGGTTGAAACCCTAGGGGTGGGGCGCCCACCGGCTTGGGGGCACTCCACCCCTTGCCGCCGCCCCCGGAGATTGGATCTCAGGGCAGCCACTCAGGGGCCTATATAAAGGGGGAGGAGGGGCTGCTATACCAACTCCCAAGGCGCAGCCCTCCCTCCCAACACATCTCCTCCTCCGTAAGAGCTCGGCGAAGCCCTCTCGGAGTACTGCTTCTCCACCATCACCACGCCGTCGTGCTGCCGGTGGAGCTGTCTTCCTCAACCTCTCCTTCCCCCTTGCTGGATCAAGAAGGAGGAGACGTCGCTCGTCCGTCACGTGTGTTGAACGCGGAGGTGCTGTCCGTTCAGCACTTGGCATCGGTGATCTGAATCACGTTCGAGTACGACTCCATCATCACCTTGCAAGCTTCCGCACGCGATCTACAAGTGGTATGTAGATGCTATCTCTCTCCCGTTACTCGTTGCTTAGATGAACTCATAGATGGATCTTGGTGAAGCCGTAGGAAAAATTTTAATTTTCTGCAACGTTCCCCAACACTTCGGTCACCAAAAACAAGTATGATGAACATATATGAGATGCCACTTACTCGATCATCCCATTTGTGCCACTTGGGTTAATCTTGTCAACTGCCTTTTGTGCGGCCGCCCACTTTTGACAATCCGAGTTGATTGTCGACCATCGGGACCGAAGTGGTCTCTCGTAGCGGTCAATTCCACTCACGTTGTGAGCATCAAAGTGTTCTTTCATTCGCCCCCATTACGTGTCTCTACTTTGATCACCTCCAATGGATGGATCCCTGGACACTTGCAAATAAGTATAGCATAGTAACTTGTCATCGTTGGTGGTGTAATTGCCCGCTCTTCTTTTCGGCGCGTCAACAATGCCCTCACCCTCCTCGTCCACCTCAAACTCATGGTCTTCGAAATGGATGTCATTGGTTTGAGACCATTGCGAATTGTTGGACCCAACACCCATAGTTGACATGTATGCATAATCGTTGAGACTACAAAGTTTTTTGAACAATGCAAATAAGCTATCTATATGTGATGATGCATTGAAAAAATAACAAGAAAAGAAAAGTTGGAAATTTTTTCACCTTAGGGGCATTTTGTCGAACACGTGGTGCGCATCGGCGGCCGGCTCAACGAGTGAGCTCGCCGGCGCTTCGGTAGCCGCCGCGGCCGTCGAACGCCCTGCAAGCTTCTTTCTGCCGGAGCCGTCCGCCGCCTTGTTCTTCTTCGCGGATGTTTTGCCCTTCTTCGGCCGCGCCGCATTGGGGACCTTCGGCGGTGCGGCGGCGGCATGGGACGGCGCCGGTGCGACGCCACCCGGCGCCGTGGTCATCCGGGCGGCAAGAAGAGGTTGCGCTAGCGAGGCCGACGCCTTCGGAGCTCCGCGGTAACGCCAACGCCCCCGCTAGGGTTTCCGGACGGCGGCGGCGGCGGCGGCGGGGGGTCATGGCTGTACAACGGGGTGAGCGGGGTGCCGGTGTGCGCTTCCATAGGTGGGTGGCAGGGCGCCGGCGCCGGCGCGCGCAGGGCGTAGGAGGAGGAGAGGAGAGAGTGCGGCGCGAGCGCTCGAGTGTGCCGCGCCCTGTAGCGGGCGCCCGAAATACACCGCGCGGGATAGTGTTTCCGACCACGCGCCCAACTCATTATGGCGCGCGCGCTATTTTTGCGCGACCGCTAGAGCGACCCGCCGCGTTGCGCGCGCGCTAAAACGGACTAATTTGCGGCGCGGCGCTAATTTAGCGCGGCTGTTGGAGATGCTCTTAGACGGCTCGCCGCTACGACAAGTCTACTACGGGTCTCTAGGCACCAATGCTTATGAATAAACTTTTTTCCTGACAACCTCAACTAATGCGCTGAATTATTTTGCAAGGCATTGAATTAGAGCAATGCTACACTTAGGAAAACTTACATGAGGCTTTTAGGTAAAAGCTAATGTGGAAGTGATTAATTGGGTCAGGATTAGCGGTTGGGGCCTGGGGCCCTCCCCTCGTGAAAATCGGGGCCGAGAGGATTTGGTTGAAAGGTTACGTGGGCCTTCGTAGTCTATTCATAGATATAGAATTATCGTTGAGTTAATTGGTTGTGGGCAACAAAAAATGAAAAAGGACGGACCAATTACGCGAACTCACTACTGAAAGGGTATCTTTGCAAAGGTTACTCACATCGTTTTTGGTAGTGAAAAGTGGCACACTAATCATGAAATGTATGGCAACATTGCATTACACACGTCGATATCTTCAAAATTAGATATCGTGTTACTAGTTTTGAACGAACTTTTTTTCTCGGAAAAAACCGGGCCAAAAAATCAGAAATCGAAAAAAAAAAACATAAGAAAAAGGAAACCAAATCTTGTAGTAGCGTATCTATGGTTTTCTCTCGTTTTTCTTTTTCAATTTAGTGTTTCCTTGTCTATGCACATGGTGGCTAATGATAGATATGCAGATATACGAAGAGTATATGTGTGATAAACTTTAGCAGAAGAACTAGCATATGCCCTCTGCTTATTTATATACCCCTCAATATAACAACAGTTCCTTGGTCTTGAACATTTTTGGTGAAAAAAAATACATTGGCTATGCCCATATGATGTCTCCATTATAGTTGTACCAATTTAAAGCAACCAAATCATCATGAAAATTTAGTAGATAGACATGGAGGTGATTGAATTTGATCTTGAAACATATATAATTTACCCTCCCCAACATATATTTTTTAATAATGTCCAGAAACTTCTAAACTTGGTGACAATGAAAAATTCCGTCGGGTAATGCAACTGAAAGTTTTCATCTGGTGAAGAAAATCAAATGTTTCTCCAAAATAGCCTTTTTCATCTGATATTGCAAGTGGCGCGATTTGCCATTGAATTTACATCAGCTGACCGCAAATGTTGATATTCTCCTACAAGATCTAAATCCAGAGCCCTGGTGTAACTATGAGTACTGGTCAGGTGATAAAGCCACCAAGGAGATTCGAGATAACATATCATCTGCAATGTCGTCTCCATGCTTTGTCACCTACGGATCTGTATTGCCTGTTTCAGTGTTGTCAGACAGAGCTTGCTTCCAAGCAATACATTTTGGTTGCCCGTTCTTAATTTCCTTTTGATTTGGAAGGATTTCTTGATTCCTTTCCTCAACGAGATATGTATGAAATTTAAGTATGAATCTTTTTCAGATTTCTAACTTAAAAAGTCTAGTGCATTTAATTAATAGGCCTTTGTTTGGTCTTCTGCTATTGATTCCTAGTTTCCTGCCCACCCAGAAGCAAAAGCGCTAACAACCCGCTTCCCAAGCTGATTCTCCTACAATAGATTCGAAATTAATATCTAGCGAACACTCATTGTTGATGTTTTCCCAGTGAGCATGTTGGTTGCCATTCGATTCTCTTGCACGAATCACGGCGGATGCCTTGTACAACGTCAGTTTTTCATACTCATTCTGTTGGAAATGTGCCCTAGAGGCAATAATAAAGTGGTTATTATTATATTTCCTTAATCATGATAAAGATTTATTATTCATGTTATAATTGTATTGATCGGAAACTTAAATACATGTATGAATATACATAAACAAATACTAAGTCCCTAGTAAACCTCTACTAGACTAGCTCGTTGATCAAAATATGGTTAAGGTTTCCTGACCATAGACATGAGTTATCTCTTGATAACGGGATCACAGCATTAGGAGAATGATGTGATGGACAAGACCCATCCGTTAGCATAGCATTTGATAGTTCAGGTTTTGCTACTGCTTTCTCAATGTCAAATACATGTTCCTTCGACCATGAGATCATGCAACTTCCGGATACCGTAGGAATACTTTGTGTGCTATCAAACATCACTTCATAACTGGTTGATCATAAAGATGTTTTACAGGTATCTCCGAAAGTGTCTATTGAGTTGGCGTGAATCGAGACTGGGATTTATCACTCCGTTTGACGGAGATGTATCTCTGGGCCCTCTCGGTAATTCAACATCACAAGAAACTTGCAAGCAAAGTGACTAAGGAGTTAGTTACAAGATGATGTATTACGGTACAAGTAAAGAGACTTGCCGGTCACGAGATTGAACTAGGTATGGAGATACCGACGGTCGAATCTCGGGCAAGTAACATACCGACGGACAAAGGGAACTACGTATGTTGTCATAAATGTTCGACCGATAAAGATCTTCGTAGAATATGTAGGTACCAATATGGGCATCCAGGTCACGCTATTGGTTATTGACGGAGAAGCGTCTTGGTCATGTCTACATCATTCTCGAACCCGTACGATCCGCACACTTAAATGTTCGTTGACGATATAGTCATATATGAGTTACGTGTGTTGGTGACCGAATGTTGTTCGGAGTCCCGGATGATATCACGAACATGACAAGGAGCTCCGGAATGGTCCGAAGGTAAAGACTGATATATAGGATGATAGTATTTGGTCTTTGAAAAAGTTTCGAAATGCACCGAATAATTATCGGATGACCGGAAGGAGTTCCAGGAGGCCACGAGGGCTTATTGGGCCAACAAGGGGAGCACACCAGCCCACAAGGGGCTGACGCACCCCACCTCTAGCCACCGGCCACCCTAGGGAAGGAAAGGGGGAGGGCCAGCCCCTCCTGCCTTTCCTCTCCATGCGCCAAAGGAGGAAGGAGGAGGGCTAGCCTCTCCTGCCTTCTTCCCCACGTGCAAAGAAAGGAAGGGGGCGCGCCTAGGGCAGGTGCCGGCCCCCTTTGGGGCGCAACTAGGGCTGCCTCCCCTCCCCCTCCACCTATAAATATGAGGGGAGGGGAGGGGACGCCACACACCACGAATCCCCAAGCCGTGTGCCGGCACCCCCTCTCCCTCTAGTTCATCCTAGGTCTCTAATCCGTTGTGCTTGGCGAAGCCCTGCGGAAATAGTTTCACCACCACCATCACCACACCGTCGTGCTGCCGAAACTCATCTACTACTTCGTCCCTCTTGCTGGATCAAGAAGGCGATGACGTCATCGAGCTGAAGGTGTGCTCAACGCGGAGGTGCCGTGCGTTCGGTGCTTGATCGGATCATGAAGTTGTACGACTACATCAACCGCGTTGATAAACGCTTTCACTTAGCGATCTACAAGGGTATGTAGATAATCTCCTCCTCTCGTAGCTATGTATCTTCATGAATAGGTCTTGTGTGTGTGTAGAAATTTTTTGTTTTTCATGCAACATTCCCCGACACATTTTGTGTAGGTAGCGTCCTGATGAACGTCCTTCCCCACCCAGAAGCAAAAGCACTAATAAAAATCCGCTTCCCAAGCTGACTCTCCTAGAATAGATTAATGAAAATGATACCTAGCGAATGTTCGCTGGGGACGTTTCATTGCAAACGTGATGACTGCGGTTCAATTCTCTGGCATGAATGGTGGCGCGAGCCTTGTACCACGTTATCTTTTCACACTCGTCTACAGCGAAATGACAAATGGCCTTTCCTTTTCCTCTTAAAAAATACAAGGGGCGTGCACGAGGCGGGGGTCTTGAACCCGAACCTCCAGCAGAAGTGGCTACAGGCTTAAACAACTTTATGTATTCAAAGGCAAATTCCTTTTATTTATTTCTTATTTAAAAATCCAAAAAATCCCTTTTCCCCATGTTTGAACGAACAAAAATCCCTATTTTTCTAGTGGGGATCTTTTTTCTAAATTTGCCATGTGCAGTTTTTTATAGGTAGCATGGAAATTTCTTTTGGTTTAAACCATGACATTTTTTGTCTTTCAACACATGGCAATTTTCAGGTCTTTTCGTAATGCCCCCATGGCAAGCTTTGGGAATTTTTATCATTTAGACATGGCAATTTTGGTTTTGGTTTTTTACTTTCTCACATGACAGTTTTATTATCAAGAGTATGGCATTTTAATAATTAATAACATGAATTTTTTATTATTAATTAAGATGATGAAATTTGTATTATTAAGCGCATGTCATTTATTATTATTAATATATTTTTATTATGCTATTTTATTATTAATAACATGGATTTTTTTATCATTAAGAGGATGATCGTTTATTATTAACGGGATGATAGTTTATTATTAGAGAGCATGGGATTTTATTATTAAGAGGATGTCATTTTAATTATTAAGATGATTGCATTTTAATTATTAAGAGAATGGAATTTTGACTTTCACAAAAAATAAATCATGTTTGGACAGATTTACTGGACTTCTCTAGCTAAAACATTTTTATAAAGTATAGCATGGCATTTTTTCATATATAAAATAGAGCATGGCAGTTATAATTTGTGTTTTTCTCTTTTGTCTTTTCTTGTATCAAACTTTAAAAAAATTGTTAAGGGCATTTTTCTTGGAAAAAAACTCCATCCGTTCCATAATATAGTGCATGTAGATTTTTTTCAAAGTCAAACTTTACAAATTTTGACCAAGTTTACGGAGAAATTATTTATATCTAAAATACTAATATATACAATATGAAAGTACGTCTTGTGATGCATCTAAGGATATGCATTTGGTATTTAGATGTATATATTTTTCTATACGAACTTGGTCAAAGTTTATAAAGTTTGACCTTGGAAAAAATCTACACGCTCTAAATTTGGAACGGCGGGAGTACTATTTCGGGCCTACCACACTCTTACCCTACATGCTCCACAATGGCCAGCTGGATCATTCGCTCCTCCACCCCCCTCCCCCGGTTCACTGGTTGTTCGACCCCCTAGTGAATGAATCTAGGACCCCTTAAAAATCGCCCAGTATTAGGGTCCTAGATTGTATGAAATGAACTAAGAGCGAGCCAGAGACAGAAGCGGCGAAATCACCAATTTCTGAGCTTTTGCTCGATCGACCCTCCTAGGATTCCACCTACTTTCGCTTCTCTTAGGTCTACAATAAATTGGAGAGGTGATACCCCTCTCTTCTTGCATCACGGAAAAAAAAATCCTTCTACCCTCTTTTTATCCAACTTCTATTCCACATTTCAGCGAAAAACCAATCTAAATAGTTCACTGTGTAGTAGCCACAAGCATACAACCCCGTTCGAAGGGGCTCAGTTGATAAATGAGGATAGGAAGAGAATGAGACTGCTCTAGACACGAAGTTTAATCCTTGACTAATTGGAATAAGAATTCATAAGCCGCTTCACGTTATTTACAAAATTTGCCACTGTCCAAAGTCAAAACTGTTCTTTCCTTGACTACCCTTGCCTCCCTCCCTCATTTTTCTCACCTTGTTGCAATGATCCACACCTGCACACCCCTCACCGATACCCACGGCGGGCGGATTTGAATGCCTCCACTCCTCTTTGACCTTAGTACTAACACTCAGCAGACCTAATATTTCTTTCATTGTGAATAAAGCATGTTGGTTTCTTCGTGCACCCACAATAGCACACTGGTCTGCTACCAAACGCATACTGAGACGTGGCAATAATACTTTAAATGTTGGTTTGACATTTAGCCAATCATCATTCTCTTATTTTGATTGGAGAGACTGCTTCGATGATAGACGATAATAGGTCGTTTTGCAGTGTTTTTTGGTTTTAATCTAATCTCATGGTGTGCAAAAGAACATGCTCCGTTTCGAGGTCAACTACAAAAGCAGAATACAAAGTATTAACAAATGCAACAACATAAATTATTTGGATAAAATCCATGCTGAAAGAACTTGGAATACATCATGAGAAAGCCCGTGTCTTTGGTGTGACAATCTTGACGCCACATATTTATCCGATAATCCAGCCTTTCATGCAAGGACCAAACGCATTGAAATTGGCTTCCATTTCGGAAAAAGTTAGAAATCCGTTTTGTGCATTCAAAAGATCAAGTTGCAGATGACTTTACAAAAGCATTGCCCATAAGAAAAAAGTCCAAGCGTAATGAAATTGAGATTAATGGACGTTATTAATAAATACGGAGCACTGTATAATATAGCACATACGATTAGGTTGTTAGGGGTTATTAGAGTTCTGTTTAGATTAACTCAATCTCTCATAAACTGTAGAGTCCCTCCATGATCCCATTGCAGTGCAAGGGGCGAATGGTGATCTTGTTAACGGTCGGCGGCGGCGGTCGGTCAGACAAGCTTTTTTATTTTTTGGAAAACAATTAATACATACACCGCGTTCACAGAAGAGATTTTTCTTTAAAATAAACATACATCGCCGACACACAAACTGACCGGGTATTGGGAAAAATATGAGCTAATACCAACCTTTACATGATACCATGTTATAAACTTGCGAAATCCAAATTTAAACATGTCAAAAAACTCTGGAAAAAAATCATGGATATTCACAACACGAAAGTGGACAACCCCTAAAAATTTCAGATAGAAATTCAAAATATACAAGGAAAATGACACTATTCACATCTGAATTTGTCTTTTTTTTCTTCCCTCTTGTGTTTTCTGAATTTCGATATGAAGTTTTTAGGAGTTATCGACATATGTGTTGTTAGCATCCATGATTTTTCTCAGAATTTTTGAACATGTTTAAATTTAAATTTTATTAGTTGGTATCATGGTTTCATGTAAAGACATGTATCATCATACCTTCCCCTGGTATTGATATTGATACACAGGTAGTACCACACAACACGCCAACGCCATCACCGATTTGCCGCTTGCGCGCGTCTCCATCCCTTAGAGCGTGGGGAAACGTTTGTTTTAGCGCGCGCGGAGTGGTTGCGTGAGCTTCAGCGGGCGCGGGAAAAGTTTGCGCCGCGCGCGAAAAGGCGGCCCGACGCGTGCTAGTTTTGGCGTGCACTATAAATCCAGTGCCTCCTCTACGCGCCCTCTGCCGCTCTCTCGCCTCACCGCCGCTGCACCGCCGGGGAAGTACGGGCTACCGCGGCGTCCGCGCGCGCCCCTCTGGTTCCTTCTCCGCCGAGATCCGGTCTGGTGAGATGCATCTCGGCCTGGGCACATTCAACACCGCCCACGAGGTCGCCCGTGTGTACGACGTGGCGGTGTGGCGCCTCCGGCGGCCTCGTAGGGAGAGAACTTCCCTGATGTGCCGACGAGGGAGCTGGTGCAGGAGCTCGCGCCTTCCCGCGGCTTATCACCGACGAGGACCGTCCCGACAACTGGAGGCGGGAGCGCCGTCTCGGCATCGCCGAGATGGACGAGGAAGCCATGGCCCTGTGGCGCCAACGCTTCCCATGGGACATCGTCAACGAGCGTGAGTTCTACGCACAGAGGAGGGCTGAGAGGGAGGAGATGAGGGCGGAGCGAGCCGCCTCTCGCGAGGACATGCGTATGCGGAAGGCAGCCACACTCTTCAACATCGAGCTAGGAGATGCGTCGAGCTGGGATAAAAACGATGATCGGTATATTGACGTCTTTTACGACTTCGGAGGAGGAGGACGACAGGTAGTTGAACTATTTTTTTTATCTATCTATACTATGAACTATCTATGTATCGTTTTTAATTATCTATCTATGCCTATCTATAAGTACCGAGTCGGAGTCGAATATGTATCGAGTCGGAGTCGAAGGAGAAGACGATGAGTAGTAAAAAACATAGCGTATCTGCTGGAGCGGCGCGCGCAAATTTTTGTAGTGGCAGCTCTAGTCAGCGCTCTGCTGTGCGCAAAAACTGCCTATTCCGACGTTGTAAACGTTTTTTCAGCACGCCGCGCTCCTGTTTTTTTTATTTTGGAACTTCAGCACTTTATTTATGGTAAAACATCAGTATACAAAGATTCCCTTATCAGGTCCGGGGCAGAATAGAAAACACCACAGTTTACAACCTGCTCACAAGACCTAGCTAGTATGTGTCAAACAGACACTCCTGTTGAAGATGCTTCACTTCACCTTGCCGAGCGTCGCCTTCTTCCACGTGGCGGCGACTTCCTCCAGCGCCCGGCGGGACAACCCTTCCGGCGACCACGCGCGGGCCGCCGCCTGCTGCAGGTCCCCGGCCTGCCGCCGTATGGCGCGCCCCTTCTCCGCACTCTCCATTAGCTCCTTCACCGCGCCCGCGATCTCGTCACGCGCCACCACGCCGTCGGCCTCCCGCGGACGCAGCGGCAGCGCTACCCCGACGCTCCCTACCAGGGCCACGGCGTTCATCCGCTGCTCCGCGTACAGCGGCCACGCCACGATCGGCACGCCGGCCGACACGCTCTCCAGCGCAGAGTTCCAGCCACAGTGCGACACGAACACCGCAGTCGCCGGGTGGGTAAGCACGCGCACCTGAGGCGCCCACGCCGCCACGGCCAGCCCCTTGTCCGCCGTCCTCTCCAGGAAGCCATCCGGAAGCCACGCCAACGGATTTGGGTTGTCGTCGTCGTTGCCACTGTCCAGATTTGGCATCCTCACGACCCAGAGGAACCGGTGGCCGCTCGCTTCCAGCCCAGCGGCGAGCTCGGCCGTCTGCTCCAGGGTCAGCGACCCGCCGCTTCCGAAGGAGACGTACACCACGGATCCGGTGGGCTGGAGATCGAGCCAGTCTAGGCACGCGAACACGCCGGAGGCTTCGTCGGAGATTGTGCTCGGCCGGACGAACGGCCCAACTGGGAACACAGGCGGGAACGCGCCTCGCTTCGCCGCCAGCTTGAACTCTTCCACGGTGGCGGGCTCCATCTCGTAGAAGGTGTTCACCAGGAAGCCGTCCGCGCGGCGGTAGCACCGGCCCGCCTCCAGTAAGTGTGCGTAGACCGACTCGCTGCTGCTCTGGAACGAGGGCGGCAGGTCGGCGTGGCGCAGCGACACACCCCCTGGAAGCTCCAGAGGGTCGAGGAGGTCGCGGTACTCGCCGGGTGGAACGCCCTCGTGGAGTTCCACAGCGGCGCGCATGACGGCGATCGTGGTGAGGTTGGTGGGCACGAATACGTAGCACGGGACGCCGAGCTCGGCGGCGAGCGGCAGCGCCGCGGAGCAGAAGAAGTCCGGCACCAGCGCGGCGAGGGGGGCACCGACGGAGCTGAGGAGGGAACGGTGGCTTGGCAGGGAGCGACGGATGAGCTCGAGAAGCACGGTACTCATACTAGTGCCGGCGGGGAGGTCGTCGAGCGGGACGGGCGGGAGCGCGGCTGTGGCGACGCAGGCGGGGACGCCGGAGAGGGCCTCCGGGGAGGAGAGGTCGGTGAAGGTGACGAGCGTGGCCGCGAAGCCCTGGTGGTCGACGAGCCACCGCGCCAGCTCGGCCAGCGGGATGAGGTGGCCGGCTCCCGGGCTGGCGAGCAGCACGACGTGCGGCGCCAGGCGCTCGGTGGATGCTGCTCCTGCGTTAGCCAACGACTCCATTGATCGGCCGGATTCCTTCCGAAGACACTGCACCAGGGAATTCAGCGCGCTTGCACACAAGGTCGTATGTTAGCACCGCGTACCAAACTCAATGATATGATACGCACTAAAGGCAATGCCATAACTACTCATGAATAGGGTTATTGTACTGAATCATTAATTTCTGCTAGAAAATTAAGTTAGACGTCTCGCCGCTACGACAAGTACTGTCCACTATGTTTGACACACAAACACGCACGTGTATCCTCGACGCTGGGGTGATGCACACGTTGAAGGAGACCCAACCGACAGCGTGATATGTGGGACAGTTGGCGGGTGTTTTTCAGATCCGAAACCCCGCACGCCCGGGAGGGTCCCCGTCAGGGAGTGCGGCGACTATGGGTTGCCCTAAATCGATTAGCTCGCCCCCACTAGTACAAAAACGACCTTACGTTCACCTCATTAGTCCCGGTTTAATTACGGTCCGGTACTAATGCTACCACTAGTATTCCAACGGCTATGCATTAGTCCCGGTTCAGTTGTGATCTATAGTCCCGGTTTGTGTCACAAACCGGGACAAAAGAGGTGGTGGCAGGCTGGCGTCAGGCCAGGGCCCCACGAGCCCCTTTAGTCCCGGTTGGTGGCTCCAATCCGGACTAAAGGGGTTCTGCAATTTTCAAACTCTCCACCCCACCCCCCATTATCACATTTTCAGTTTTGAAAAAAACAAAACAAAATGATAAAAACTTCAAAAATTAAAATCCTTCGAGATGTAGTTATGTTACTACATCTACTAGTTAGGGAAATTTAAAAACATAATTTTTGACATGTTTTGCAAAAAAAGTGTTATGAAAAAGTAAAACGACTATATCTTTTGTTTACGATGTCGAAAAAACGTATAATATATCAAAATGTTCAACAAGAAAATCCGGTTCCGATTTGGACGGCCGTAGGTCATTTTGCAAATTTTTAGAATCCTCAGATTCTGAAAGGAAGAAAAATTATGCTCAAATTTTAGTTTTTTTGAATTTTTATAAAATCGGGTCAAACTTTGGTCAAACTACTTATTCAAGAAATATTAGTGTTACTAAATAATCATTTCAGTTTTTTTGAATTTTGGTCAAACTATGGTCAAACTACTTATTCAAGAATTATTAGTCTATACTACTATTAAAAAAACAAGCATAAATCCCCCCACATCCACACAGCAAACGGTACACAGAATAACCAGGACCCTCTGATAAATCAATTTAAACACATCTTACTGTCCATATTGCGCCAATGGTCTGCTATTTAGATCAATGTCTGAGATCAAATGTTCTGCCCCGAGCAGACGTCGTGGTGCCGATAGTCTGTGCTCCGTGTCCCGTGATCCCTGCTCGCGCCGCTTCCTGATTTCCGATCGATTCGAACGAAACACGCCTCCACGACCCTTCCTTCTTCTTCCTCTAGGCACCAGATCAAGAACGAGAAGAGCGGATCTACAGCAACCTTGCACCGCCGCTCCTCCCTCCACCTCCTCCCGTGCGCTCCCCCCGGATCCGCCCCGAGTCGACCACGCCTCCGGTCGCCGCCCGGGCTCCTGCAAGCGGTCGGCTGTCGGTGTCAAAACCGGCGGATCTCGGGTAGGGGGTCCTAACTGTGCATCTGAGGCTAATGGTAACAGGAGGCGGGGGACACGATGTTTACCCAGGTTCCTGCCCTCTCGATGGAGGTAATACCCTAACTTCCTGCTTGATTGATCTTGATGATATGAGTATTACAAGAGTTTATCTACCACGAGATCGTAGAGGCTAAACCCTAGAAGTTAGCCTATGATTATGATTGTTGTTGTCCTACCGACTAAACCCTCCGGTTTATATAGACACCGGAGGGGGCTAGGGTTATACAGAGTCGGTTACAGAGAAGGAGATCTACATATCTGAATTGCCAAGCTTGCCTTCCACGCAAAGGAGAGTCCCCCCCGGACACGGGACGAAGTCTTCAATCTTGTATCTTCATAGTCCAACAGTCCGGCTGTCCGAGGACCCCCTAATCCAGGACTCCCTCAGTAGCCCCTGAACCAGGCTTCAATGACGATGAGTCCGGCGCACAGATTGTCTTCGACATTGCAAGGCGGGTTTCTTCTCCGAATACTTCATAGAAGATTTTGAATACAAGGATCGTGTCCAGCTCTACAAAACAAATTCCACATACCACCGTAGAGAGCACAATATTCCACAAATCTAATATGCTGACAACTTTTTATAGCGTGACATCACGCCATGGCCCGGTCATTTATTCGAACCGTTTTTCTCAACCAACTACTGCACATATTGCGAGGCAGTTTCCTTGGCACGTCTTGTCGAAGCAGAGATCGTGTCCCCTTGTCACGGGATTGTCATCAATACGGGTGTGGGTAACCCAACCGCGCCATCAATCGTGGCGCTTGTGGAATAAGCGATTTTACCGGGCAAGTGGGGAGGCGCACAGTTTCTACCGCCTTTATAAAGAGATCAGGATTCCTCTTTTTCACCCAGGCCTTCTTCTTCCTTCGCTCATCCATTATCGCATGCTCGAGCTCCAGCGCCCAAGTTCTCACCTTCTCCGTAGAGCCATTCCAAACATGTCCGGAGCGGGAGGCAAGTGGATGGCCTCCTCCGTTACGGAGGAGGACATCACGAAGCTCTGGGAGGCCAGATACTTGGCCGCAGACATCGCGCACCGGCTCGCGGACGCAGGGCAGATCGTCCCTACTCCGGAACCCCACGAGAGGGTTGTGTTCCTTGCCCACTTCGTCCGCGGACTAGGATTTCCTCTCCACCCATTTGCCCATGGGCTCATGTTTTACTAGGGGTTAGATTTCCATGATCTGGCCCCCAATTTTATCCTCAACATCTCGGCGTTTATCGATGTGTGCGAGGCCTTCCTCCGCATCAAGCCCCACTTCGGCATGTGGCTGGAGATCTTCAACGTGAAGCCGAAGATAGTGGTCGGCCAGCAAGCGGAGTGCGGAGGCGCCATGGTGGGCAAGATGCCCAACGTCACCTGGATCGAAGGTTCCTATGTGGAGACCGTGAAGGGATGGCAGTCGGGGTGGTTCTATATCACCGAGCCGCGCGACTCCAACTGGGCGGTGGCCCCCGAATTTCGATCTAGCATCCCCATGCGGCTTACCTCCTGGAAAAGGAAGGGTTTAGCCTAGGGTGAGCCAGCGGAGCTGACCGGACTCCAGAACTGTGTCAAAAATATGATAAGCAAGAAAATCATATTGATTGACGACTCTCTTGACTGAGCTCTCCCTCCCCACACGACCCGTGCCGCGCGCCACTCCGGCCGCGGCGGCCACCGCCACCACCGTCCACCCCCAGGTGGGCGGCCCCCCTCCCTTCCCATGGGTCGTCGCCGCTCTCGCTCCTCGCGGTCCCGCGGATCCGGCCGCTCTTCAAGGCGCCTCTCCTGCGACAGCGCGGGATGGGGGACGCCGGCCTCGGTGCCAGATCCAGCTAGGGGCGCTCCCTGCCATGCGGCTACGCCGGATCTCTCGTCTCCGCCGCGAATCCTGCTCCGGGGGGAGTGCTCCCATGGACCGGCGCCCTTTTGCACAGCGGATCCACCAGCGCTCCCACTCTCTGGGGAGCAGAGGCTCAAATCCATCGTGGTTCGGCAATCCCCCCGCTCCTTTGCTCTTCGGGCTCGGATGGTGGGTGGACCGAGGTACGCTCCAAGAAATAGGCTAACATCCAGCGCCGCCTCTCTGGCCCGTCGGGCAATAGCGTACGCCGGCGTCGCTCCGCTGCTGGCGCCCCGGCCTCCAACCCCGGCCGCGAGGCCTTTTTAAAGCGCTTCCATGTGCTCTGTTTCCGCTGCCTCAGCTCGCTCCACCACTGGAAAGACTGTAGAGATCCCCTACGCTGCATCATTTGCAAGCGCACCGGCCACTTTTGGAAGGAATGCCCTCAAAATCCTAGAAACGGTGGCCCGGGCGGATCTGCTAAGAATAGACTCGGCCCTCTCCACGCTCCGGCGTCGGTCCGGGATCTGCTCCGCTTTCCCACCCCTCCACCGCAGCGGCTCCCTGCCCACTGCACCTCCGCCTCGGCCATGTCCGGCCAGGCATGCTTCACCCACACCGACCCGTCCCGTCGTCCTCGCACCAGCCACGGCATGGTTGTCTCTTCCCCGGCCATGGACCACTAGGTGTTCCTCCTGCGCCAGCATGCGGTCACCCTGACCGCGCCGGAGGGGCCTGGCCCGGCAAGCCCTCTGCTGGTGGGGCGCGCTTTTGAGGAGCAATTGCGCGTCCCGCCGCACCTGCTGCGTGTCACGACCCACCACCACGAGCCCTTCTTCGTCTACTTCGAGCTCCATGCGCTCCGCAACAACCCCGTGGCGAGGGGCTTCGTCATGGTCGACGGAGTCCGCTTCGTCATCAACCCCTGGCACGAAGACGATCACGCTGCGCTGCTCAACCTCTCCCTCCACGTGCGCATCATCGTCGAGAACCTGCCGATGCAATTCTGGTCGCTGGAGGGGGCTGAGGAGGTGCTGAGGAAGATGTGCCGCGTCGACCGCCTCGACAGTAGGACGCATGAGCGCGACCACACCAACCTTTTCGCCTGCTGGGTCTGGGTGTGGGACGTGGCGCACATCCCGACAACCCACACCATGTGGGTGCTGAAGCGCGGCGCTCACCGCGTTGAGGAGCTGCTGGGTTACTCCCCCCCCCCCCGAGCGCAAGGTGGCGCCCCCGCCTGGTGTGTGCCGCTACGACCTCCTCATCCACGTCGACAGGGTGGAGGACTAGGCGCCGCGCCACTCCCCTCCTTCATCGCACTCCGGCCAGAGCGGCATCCCCTCCTCGGACTCCGACGGCGGCGAGCCATTCCCCAACACGGACACGGGGTGTGGTCGACAGGGGTGGAAGACAGGCAGGCGCGTGGGCGCAGGAGCGTGCCCTGCGTGCTGTCCTCGGGCTGCCGCGACTTCTCCTCCGGCGATCACCAGCGCGACCACGACCACGACGACCACGGGGACGGTGGCAGTGGGCGCCTTTCCTGGCGCGACTGCCTTCTTGGCAGGGGCCGATCGAGCAAGGGCAAGGAGAAGGAGCACACCGGGGGCCCATCCAGGCAGCGCAGTAGGACCCTGGTGCCTCGCCATCACGGAGGCGCTTCAAGGGGCCGTAGCAACTCCAGGCGTGAGCATGAGCCGGCGGCCTTCTCCGCCACCCCTCCCGCTCCGCTTCGTCAGGCCACCCCTCCTCCGCTGACCACCACCGATCCTGTCGCCAACTTTCTTGCGGGCCAGTTCATCCCCTCCCCGGCCTGCGTGGACTACATGCAGCTCGAGCTCGACGCCTCCATCAAGGACACCCTGGAGAAACCCCTGGAGTTTGATTCCCTGCAAGCTTGCCGCTCCGCTCCTTCCGCTGCCATCGACGTGCAGGTCAACGCAGTCTCCAGCCGGGTTTAGGCCATGGGGATCAGGGAGGACGAGAACAGGGACCCGCAGCTCCTCTTCTCCGCCCTGGAGCCTGCAGTCCTTGGCCCTCTCCCGCCCCGTGTCAACCGTCGCTGCTCCGCTCCTCCGAAGACGCGCGCCGCTCCAACACCGAGAAGACAGAGTGCCAGGCAGGCGGCCTTGCACTCAACCATGCCGGTGGCGCAGCGGGCTATGCTCAGGCTGATCCAGGAGCTGGGTGCCCTGGGCCCGAAGGACAGGATGACGCCGGGCGCTGTGACTGCTCTCATCAAGTGGTTCGATGAGCCCCTGTCCAATAGCGACATTCAGGCCATTGCCAAGCTCACTAACCTGGACGAGGCTGCTCTCCGCATTGCTGCTGCCATGCCTGGCGCGGCTGCTGTGACCGAGGAGGTCGATGGTTGATCATGTTAGTTATCTTAGTAGTTAGGCTCCGTAGGCAGCCAACCTTAAGCTGGTTAGAGTTAGGATCGATGATGTTGTGCTCTGCTAGTGCTAAGGTAGTGGTTAGGATAGTTAGGCGACGACATGATTTGGGGCCTATTGGTGGATGCCGTCGCCCCCTTCTAGTTGGATGGTGTACCTCATGTTTCTTAGTAATGATATTCAGTTTGCGGAGCATTTTCTGTTTCCTAGATGAATAATCACAACCCTATGATTATGTCTTGGAACGTTAGAGGCCTCAATGCGCCGGCCAGACGCATGGCTGTGAATGATGTGTTGGCAAATAAACTAGGCATCCTCTGCCTGCAAGAAACCAAGATCGAGCAATGGTCTCCTGAGCTAGCCAGGGAGATTGGTGGTTCATCCTTGATGGATGCGCAATCTTGCCTGCAGGAGGTTCAAGAGGGGGGCTGGCCATTTTCTGGGACGAGTCGGTGCTAAAAGTTGAAACTCAGGCTGTTGGCCAATTCTCCCTGACGGCCAAAGTGACACTACATTCTTCGTCAGAAGCATACTGGCTCACAAATGTCTATGGCCCGGTGGAGGACAGTGAAAAAGAGGATTTTTTTTCATGAGATGACTACCACTGCTCCCTCGGCAAATCAACCATGGCTTATCTGTGGAGATTTCAACAACATTTACGAAGCAAGGGACAAGAATAACTGCAAGATTAACAGGCGGTTGATGGGCAAGTTCAGAAATGCGATCGATCGCGTGGGTTTGAAGGAAATCAAATGCAAAAACAGAAAGTACACTTGGTCAAAGGAGCGTGTTGAGCCAACAATGTGCAGCATTGACAATTTTTTTGCAACATACCGTGGGAGATGGACCACCAGGACTATCTGCTTATGGCTGCATCGACCTCCATCTCTGATCACTCCCCTTTGGTGCTTGCTTGTGCGGCTACCCCGCCTAGAGCAGCCAAGTTCAGATTCGAGCATTTTTGGCCTAAGTTTCCAAGATTCCAGGAAACAGTACAGAGAGCATGGCAACGCCCAGTTAACCACACTTGTCCCTTCGTCCGCATCAAAATCAAGATAATGAGAGTGGCAGCGGATCTCAAGGAGTGGAGTAGATTCAGTAATGCAAGGCTGAAACTGCACATTGCTTCAGAAGTAGTTTTCAGGCTGGATATGGCTCAAGAAAGCAGGCAGCTTTCTGAGCAGGAGATCACGCTTCGCAAGATGCTCAAGTAGAGGATCCTGGGTTTTGCGGCCATTGAAAGAACACGAAAGCGCCAGGCCTCTCGTATCACTTGGCTGCGCACTGGAGATGCGAGCACAAAGCTTTTTCATGCAAGGATGGTTTCCAGAAGACGGAAGAACTATGTTCATGCACTGTCCCAGGGAAATCGCATCGCCTCGTCCCACGAGGACAAAGCTCACCTCGTCCACGAACACTTCTCTGGGCTTCTTGGCACAAGGAAAAATTGTTCCAACACCATCAACTGGGCGATGCTAAACATGCCGCAAGTTCAGGGGGACACCATAGATCTGCCGTTCACTGAAGAGGAGGTGTGGAAGGCCATCAAAGCCTCGCCAGTGGAGAAGGCACTAGGCCCCGACGGGTTTTCGGGAGAGTTTTTCAGATCTTGCTGGTCGACAATCAAAGAGGATGTGATGGGGTTTTTCGACAAGTTTTATCCCCTGGACAGAACAAATGCCGAGTCTATCAACATAGCTGTGATCGTGCTCCTGCCAAAGAAAGATGGGGCATCAGAGATCGGCCATTACTGACCGATAAGCTTGATTCACTCCATAGGAAAATTGCTGGCAAAAGTGCTTGCTCTATGTCTAGCAGTTGTGCTACAGGACATTGTGTCGCCCACCCAAAGTGCATTTCAGAGAAAGAAGAGCATCCAGGACTCCTTCTTATATGTTCAGAACTGCGTCCGCTCCCTACACCATAGTAAGAAACCTGCGCTTTTAATTAAGATCGACATAGCTAGGGCCTTCGACTCTGTAGCATGGGATTACTTGCTAGAGCTTCTTCAGAGGCTAGGTTTTAGCGCTAGATGGCGAGACTGGATCACCATTCTTCTGTCCTCATCATCGTCATCGTGCCTCCTAAACGGCGTGCCGGGGAAGATCATCGAGCATGCGTGCGGCCTTCGCCAGGGGGACCCGCTCTCGCCGCTGCTGTTCATTCTAGCAATAGACCTGCTCCATCGCCTTGTTCAAGCTGCAACCGAGCAAGGCATCCTCAATACCCTCCCAGACAGAAAAATCACGACAAGATTTAGCTTCTACGCAGATGACGCGGTCCTCTTCGCAAACCCAACTAGACAGGAGTTTGACAACCTTATGTGTCTATTGGCACTCTTCGGCGATGCCACAGGCCAAAGAATAAACCCAGACAAAACTTCTGTCGGCCCAATCCGATGCGAAGACCTCGACCCGCAGCTCGTGCTTCAAAGCTTCACTGGGAAGATCGTAGGTTTTCCACTGACGTATCTAGGTCTCTCGATTACCATTTCCAGGCTGCGCATCGTGCACCTGCAGTTCATTCTAGATAGGATCCGTGCACGCCTCGCGGGATGGAAAGGTCGTCTACTGTCAATCACCGGTTGGAGGGTTTTAGTTAGAAGCGTACTGATGGCAAATCCAACGTACGCGCTGTCCGTCCTCAGGGTGCCAGTTAAATTTTTCAAGGACATTGACAAGGCGCGCAGGCGTTTCCTCTGTGCGGGGGATGAGGAGCTAACCGACGGGAAATGCAAAGTAAGCTGGCCCCAAGTGTGCTCGCCGGTGCAGCATGGGTGTTTGGGCATCCTAAGCATGATCTAATTTAGCCGCACTCTTCGGCTAAGATGGTTATGGCTATCCTAGCAGCAGCCCTGCCGGCCATGGGTTGGCACACCGGTGCCATGCGACGAGAAGGATCACAAGCTATTCAACCAGGCAACTAGAGTCACAATCAGAGACGGAGCCACGGCATCATTCTGGCAAAATAATTGGCTGGATGTTGGACCTCTCACGCAAGTCTTCCCAGCCCTGTATACTCATTCCCGGCGAAATAACCGATCGGTGGCCGCTGCCATGGGAAATCATACCCGGGTAAAGGATCTCAGGCATGGCGACTGAGGGAGTCCTGGACTAGGGGGTGTTCGGATAGCCGGACTATCATCATCGGCCGGACTCCAAGACTATGAAGATACAAGATTGAAGACTTCATCCCGTGTCCGGATGGGACTTTCCTTGGCGTGGAAGGCAAGCTTGGCAATACGGATATGTAGATCTCCTACCATTGTAACCGACTCTGTGTAACCCTAGCCCTCTCCGGTGTCTATATAAACCGGAGGGTTTTAGTCCGTAGGACGAACAACCATTACAACAATCATACCATAGGCTAGCTTCTAGGGTTTAGCCTCCTTGATCTCGTGGTAGATCTACTCTTGTACTACCAATATCATCAATATTAATCAAGCAGCAGTAGGGTTTTACCTCCATCGAGAGGGCCCGAACCTGGGTAAAAACATCGTGTCCCTTGTCTCCTGTTACCATCCGCCTAGACGCACAGTTCGGGACCCCCTACCCGAGATCCGCCGGTTTTGACACCGACATTGGTGCTTTCACTGAGAGTTCCGCTGTGTCGTCACCGATAGGCTTGATGGCTCCTTTAATCATCAGCAACAACGCAGTCCAGGGTGAGACTTATCTCCCCGGATAGATCTTCGTGTTCGGCGGCTTTGCACTGCGGGCCAGTTCGCTTGGCCATCTGGAGCAGATCGAAAGCTACGCCCCTGGCCGTCAGGTCAGATTTGGAAGCCTAAACTTCACGGCTGACATCCACGGAGACTTGATCTTCAACGGATTCGAGCCACAGCCGAGCGCGCCGCACTATCACAATGGGCATGATTTAGCTCTGCTGCCGGACAGTGCCCTGGAGGCCGCACATAAGTCCGCTCCGACCCTTAATTCGGAGCCGACCGCGCAGACCGAGGACGGACGGCTAGACGCCACCTCGGGGGCGGCGACCTTTACGGCGATGGAGCCGAATACTGACCTTGTCCCTTGTAAAGCTCGTGACTCCAAGGTGCCAGACTCCTCGTCGGACTCCGAACCTCCTACGCCCCTACCAATCGAATCTGATTGGGCACCGATCATGGAGTTCACCGCCGCGGACATCTTTCAGCATTCACCCTTTGGCGACATCCTGAATTCGCTAAAGTATCTCTCGTTATCGAGAGCCTGGGCGGATCTGCGGTCGGGGCGGTTGGGATGCGGACGACGAAGAAATTCAAAGCCCACCCACCACCCACTTTGTAGCCGCGTCGACGATCTAACCGACATGCTAGACTACGACTCGAAGACATCGACGGCATGGGCGGCGATGCGGAGATGACCAGAACCAGCGCCTATGGGGCCTGGAAGACCACCTCGTCATCGACATATACATGGTGGACATCCCAAATGATGGGAATGGCGAAGAAGCAGCGGAGGCAGATTCCCCAAGAAACAATAGCGTCGGCGTTAGCGGCGCCGCTCTAAATCCCGCCACAGCAAGAATGGAGATTCCGCACGGAGATAATAACACCCCGAGAGAGTGCGAAGATAACCCCTCCGGCAAGATTCAGACAGAGGAGGGCGGAGAAGCCAGCCCTCACGAGAGGCGGCGATTTAAGAGGTAGAGGATGATAATTACATGCCTCCCTCCGGAGACGAGGCAAGCCTCAACGATGACGAATTCGTCATGCCTGAGGATCCCGTCGAACAAGAGCATTTTAAACGCCGGCTTATGGCCACAGCAAACAGCCAAAAGAGAAAGCAGCAACAACTCCGAGCTGATCAAGACCTTCTAGCCGACAGATGGACTGAAGTCCTTGCGGCCGAAGAGTATGAACTCGAAAGCCCCTCCAAAAGCTACCCAAAATGCAAGTTTCTCCCCCGATTAGAGGAGGAGGTATATAAACCTTCATTACCAGCGTACAATATGGCAGACCGACCACCTCGTGGCCGCGACAGAGAGGCCTCTAGGCCCTCCATCAGGACCGTACCCCGGCACCGCTCGAAAAGTATGAAGCCACGGGGGAATGCGCCGGACTTGCGAGACATATTGGAGGACAAGGCAAGACAATCAAGATCGATCTACGGATCACGTGGGTGCCCCATGATGCGAGACGACTACCGTCGCGCCGGATACAACAACTCCGGCCGGGCCGAACACAGTAGACAAAGCTCGCTTGAGCTACGTCGTGATATTGCCCAAAATAGAGGCGCCGCACACCCACTATGCTTCACAGATGAAGTAATGGATCATCAAATCCCTAAAGGGTTTAAACCCGTGAACATCGAATCCTACGATGGCACAACAGACCCCGCGGTTTGGATCGAAGACTATCTCCTTCATATCCATATGACCCGCGGTGACGATCTTCATGCCATCAAATATCTCCCACTCAAGCTTAAAGGACCAGCTCGACATTGGCTTAACAGCTTGCCAGCAGAGTCAATTGGGTGTTGAGAAGACCTGGAAGCCGCATTCCTTGACAACTTCCAGGGCACATATGTGCGACCAGCAGACGCCGATGACCTAAGCCATATAATTCAGCAGCCAGACGAATCGGCCAGACAATTCTGGACATGGTTCTTAACAAAGAAAAATCAAATCGTCGACTGACCGGATGTAGAGGCCCTCACAGCCTTCAAACATAACATCCGCGACGAGTGGCTGGCCCGGCACCTAGGACAGGAAAAGCCGAAATCGATGGCAGCCCTCACATCACTCATGACCCGCTTCTGTGCGGGGGAGGACAGCTGGCTAGCCCGCAGTAACAACCTCAGCAAAAATTCTGGCAGTCCGGATACCAAGGACCGCAATGGCAGGTCGCGTCTAAACAAAAACAAACGCCGCGTAACGGCAATAACACCGAGGATACGGCGGTCAACGCCGGATTCAGAGGCTCAAACCCGTAAGCGGAAAAAGCCATTCAAAAGAACTACTCCGGGTCCGCCCAATTTGGACCGAATACTCGACCGCTCTTGCGGATACATGGCACCCGAAAAGCCAGCTAATCACACTGGCTGGGATTGTTGGGAATTTAAGCGAGCAAGCAAGTTAATTGCGAAAACAATGACAAGGGCTGCATAGCGATGACGAGGAAGAGACCCGCCCGAACGATAGAGGATGAAGGTTTCCCCCACAAGTATGGACGGTAAACATGATATACGCAACCCGCATACCCAAGAGGGAGCGACGTGCACTTAGGGATGTATATGCGATGGAGCGATCGCCCAAAGTTCAATCCATGGTCCTCTTGCCCGATCACTTTTGATCGAAGGATCACCCCACCGATATCTGCCATGGTGGATTCGCGCATTGGTTTTAGAGCCAATCGTCGATGGATTTCACCTCACGAGTCGATGGACGCGCGGCAAGCCTAAACCTGCTTTATCGGGATCGGTCGCAAGATGGGCATAGACCCTCAAGGATTAAACCTACAAAGACGACCTTCAAAGGCGTCATACCAGGTGTAGAGGCCAATTGTACAGGCTCAGTCACACTAGAAATGGTCTTCGGATCCCCGGATAACTTCCGAAGCAAGGAGTTAATCTTCGACATAGTCCCGTTCCGCAGTGGGTATCACGCTCTGCTCGGATGGACTGCGTTTACCAAATTTCAGCGGTGCGCAGACACGCATACCTCAAGCTCAAGATGCCAGGCCCTCGAGGAGTCATCACGGTCAACAGAAACACTGAACGCTCCCTCCGAACGGAGGAGCACACAACGGCTCTCGCGGCGGAAGTTCAGAGCAGCCTCTTAAGGCAATTTTTCGAGTCCGGCCGTTAAGCGGCCGGACACAGCCAAACGCGCCCGGAGTAACATACAACAAGACCACCTGGCACGTTCCGAGCACGCGTAGCAATGCGGCCCCAACCCCAGCCCTTGCATAATTGCAAGACCAGTCCTTCACATACATCATTACGCTCTGGAGATACCATGGGCATAGGGGGAGGGGCACGACACGACAGGCCCAGAGTACGGCTTAACCACACCAGGGGCTCCCAAGCACGTCAGTCTTTTCCTTTTTCTTTTTTCTTACCCACAGGACTCCGTTCACCAGAGGCCTTGTCCGGTAATAGACTTGCCGAACTCACGATGCAACAGCCAGGGAAGGAGAAAGGCTACGACGAACACTCAGGTGGTCTCCATTATGAGCATTAAATCTGTTTAAATTCCGCAGCCTACCCCTGGAGGGGGACATGTTAAAATAGTCCAATCCCTTGCTTACCGCACTATTTGTATCGCTATGCATTCATGGCAGTATTTCTGAATAAACAACGCATCGCTTTTTGCTTATAATCGCATTTCTTTCTTATATATGTCCTTTTATGACATGTTGCATCCGTACACTTTGGTACGGCCAAATACACCAGGGGCTTAAGTTCCCCGCATTATGGTGTGATAAGTCCGAACACTTTCACAAGTGCGGCACCCCGAACTTATAGCATTATATGCATCGGCTCCGAATCATGTCTTGGGTCAATAGTTGGGTTTGCCCGGCTCCCATGTTTTGGTACCTTACGTTCCGTTTTATCGGCTAAGGTAGACTGGAGAACCACTGCGATTGCGCCCGGTTGAGCTGGGCGAGCGCCTCAGTGGAGAAAGCTAAAACTGACCGTCATGATAAGGCGAGAGCTGGTCGCTGTTCGAGAGGTTTTTTTCGAGTCCCTAAAGACTTATGCTGGTTAGAGCAAGGAACCGGCTTTGTCCGGCCCAGGCGTGGATAGCGCCACAAACTCGGTCTTCCGAACACTAGGGGCTTCGTTGAAATTTAAAATTATAGAATTCTATGGCTAAGTGAGAGTGTTCAAGCATTATATGTCCGGTTGCCTCGTTCATTGTGTTGAGCGCCTCCCTAGATGGACCCAAACACGGGAACAAGAGCACTCAAGTTTATCCCGAATACCCCAGCACTAGTGGCATGGGGGCTGAAGCCGACGACTTGCCATCTCTCAGATTTGATAAACGGCCGCACAGAAGGTAATATTTTAAATTAATAAGCGTTGCTTAGCGCATATGAACACAGTTTTCAGCGCACAGGATAACATAATTCGATTTTACTCAAATATTACATCCTTGGAGCACTCATCCCCAATCATGCGGGCTCCCTTGAACACTCTTATAATACATTTGGCGTGCGATACTCCTTGCCCTTGGCGGCGCGTCCGTCGAAGCTTCTCGGCGTCCATCCTGCCCAGATGCACTTTTGCACGGGCAAGGGCCAACAGGCACCTTCAATGCTTGTGATCGCTTGACGACTTCCACCGAGGACACGCATCCACCAGCCGCCAAGACCAGTCAAGTAGCTCCTGTGCATGGCCTCCTTGGGCCACAGCCGAACTATGAGGCCCTTCATGGCCTGTTCGGCTACCTTGTGGAGCTCGACCAGCTGCTTCACTGGTCTCTAAGGGCACTGGTTGTCCGCCTCAAAGATCTTGAGACCAGAAGACCTTCTCCGTCGATCTCCCCTCCTCGGCCCGGTAGAATGCGGCAGCATCGGACACGCTACGAGGCAGATCTGCAAACGCTCCTGGAGAGCTCCGAATTCGGGTAAGTAACAGGTAATTCACATTCACATGCTTGCTTTGCATGAAAAATGCCTTACCCGCCGCTATTTTCTTCACCGCCTCAATCTCCTGGAGGGCCTTATGGGCTTCGGCCATAGCGGCTTTGGCACTTTCAAGAGCCGATGCAAGCTCGGACTCGAAGTCTTGAGTCGCGCTCCAAACTCTCATGCTTTTCCACGAGCACGAGCTCTTGCTGCACCTCCGCCACCGCGCCTCCTGTTTCTCTCGCTCAGCTCGTTCCGCGGCCGCATTACGCTCGGCCGCGGACACGGCCTCCTTCAGGGTCGCCACCTCGTTCGTGGCCCCTGGAGTACCCACGTTATCCTTGTTATTTCTCTTGCAACCAAAATCCTTTTACATGAAGGTAAAATTCAATCGGTGTCACTCACCTTCCTTGTCCTCGAGCTGCTTCTTGGCACGGCCGAGCTCGCTCTCGGACCGCTCGAGGTTCTGCTTCAAAACATTGACCTCCGCAGTCAGCGCGGCAGAGGTCAGCAGCGCAGCCTGCAATCCCATATTGACATATTTTTTAGAACTCCTGCGTATATCTTTGTAAGATCCTCAATCCGGTTTTTCTTTCCGAACACCGAACCGAGCATCAGGGGCTACTGTCTATGCGGTATTATATTACATGCCTTAAAATTCTTACCTCAAAGCCTGTTAGAAGGCTGCTGCAAGCTTCGGTCAGCCTGCTCTTGGCGAGCTGAACCTTCTGAATCACCGCACTCATGATAGTGCGGTGTTCTTCTTCGATGGAAGCACCGTTGAGCGCCTCCAACAAGTTATCCGGCGCCTCCGGTTGTACGGCGGCCGCCAGTGTCACAGTCCTGCCCTTCTTACGAAGGGGCCGCCTGCCGGACTCCGGAACCACTGCGGGTTCCGGTGCGGAGTCCGGTGCGAAGTCCGGGAGGTTGCCCTGTGGCACCTCTGGAGCCTCCCCCTCCTGGTGGGTCCCCTCCTAGGATCCCACCTCGGCGCCATCAGCGTCACGAGGGGTGGATGCGGTCGGAAGGGAATCCACATCCGACGGGGCCGAGGACCCGCTCGATGAAGCGGGAAGATCGTCCTTGGCCGGACTACGGGTTGTATGCGGCATTAGAAGGACATCATATGGCAAAAAGAGAAATTATAAATCATCCAGGAATTCGGACACTTATGATCTTGCCAGGGGCTTGGCCCTTGAGGGCCACTCCTCGTCGCCGTCGTCGGCGTTGGCAGAGCAGTCCGGAGAAAGGGTCCGTCCTTTCATGGACCCTTCGGCCGCCCCTGTTGGGGAGGCCTTCCTCTTCTTCTCTCCCCCCGCTGGGGAAGAGGCCTCTTTCTCCTCCTCCTCGGGGGAGGAGTCCGCCTCGGAGTCATCGGATGATGAGTACGATATCACCTGACGCCGGGAACTCCTTCGGGTTCCCGTGGCCTTTTTCTTGGCCTTCTTCTCCGGCACCATGTAAAGGGTTGGAGCCAGCAGCCCCGTCAAACGGGTGTCCGCTAGGTCTTCGGGAAGGGGAGCCAGACAGTTAACCTGTCCGGACGTCCTCTGCCAGTCCTGTTAAAGGCATTGGGAGTTTTAGATCCCACATAGAGTCAAACTGTGAAAGAAATGAGTGTCCCATAAAGGATAACATAGCTTACCGCGCCGGCCGGGCACTGCGTGCTGAATCCGCGATCTTCAGTTGCGGATGCGGGAGCTTCTCCGTCCTTGAATAGCACCCTCCAGGCAGCTTCGTACGTCGTGTCGAAGAGCCCACTCAATGTCCGGTGCTGTGCCGGATCAAACTCCCACAAATTGAAAGCCCGTTGCTGGCAGGGGAGAATCCGGCGGACGAGCATGACCTGGATCACGTTGACAAGCTTGAGCTTCTTGTTCACCAGGGTCTGGAGACAGGACTGGAGTCCGGTCAGCTCCTCCGAACTACCCCATAGCAAGCCCTTCTCTTTCCAGGAGGTGAGCTGCATGGGGGTACCAGATCTGAACTCGGGGGCCGCTGCCCATTTAGGGTCACGCGGCTCGGTGATGTAGAACCACCCCGATTGCCACCCTTTGATGGACTCCACGAAGGCACCCTCGAGCCAGATGACGTTGGGCATTTTGCCCACCATGGCGCCTCCGCACTCCGCTTGAACGCCCTTCACCACCTTCGGCTTGACATTGAAGGTCTTTAGCCACAAGCCGAAGTGGGGCTGGATGCAGAGAAGGCCTCGCACACGACGATGAACACCGAGATGTTGAGGATAAAGTTTGGCGCTAGATCGTGGAAGTCCAGGCCGTAGTATTACATCAGCCCCCGGATGAAGGGATGAAGTGGGAAGCCCAGTCCGCGGAGGAAGTGGGGAAGGAATACGACCCTCTCATGGGGCCTGGGGGTGGGGATGAGCTGCCCCTCGTCGGGCAGCCGGTGCCTGATGTCATTTGGACAGGTATCCGCGCGCGCAGCTTCTCGATGTGCCCCTCCGTAACGGAGGAGGCCATCCACTTGCCTCCCGCTCTGGACATGGCAGGAGAAGGTTGAGGCGAGGTGTGCGGACTTGGGCGCTGGAGCTCGAGTGCGCGGAGATGGATAGGCAAAGGAGGAAGAAGGCGTAGGTAAAAAGGTGGATCCTTATCCCCTTATATATGGGCGGACGAAGACTATGCGTCCCCACCGGCCTGGTAATACTCGCCTATCTCCCAAGCACCACAATCAATGGCGCGGTTGGGTTACCCACGTCCATATTGATGGGAATCCCGGAATAAGGGGAACACGATCTCTGCTTCGATAAGACATGCCAAGGAAACCGCTTCGCTAAACGCGCTGAGGTGGTATAATAAAAACGATTCAAGTAAGGTCTTGGTAGTGGTGTGACGTCACACCACAAGATACGTCAGCAGATTGAACTTGTGTACATATTATTCTCTCTACGGTGGTATGTGGAATTTATTTTACAGAGCCGGACACTATCCTGGTGTTCACAATCTTCTATGAATTATTCGGAGGAAGAACCCGCCTTGCAATGCCGATGGCAATATGCGCGCCGGACTCGTCGTCATTGAAGCCTGGTTCAGGGGCTACTGAGGGAGTCCTGGACTAGGGGGTGTCCTAATAGCCGGACTATCATCATCGGCCGGACTCCAAGACTATGAAGATACAAGATTGAAGACTTCATCGAGTGTCCGGATGGGACTTTCCTTGGCATGGAAGGCAAGCAATACGGATATGTAGATCTCCTACCATTGTAACCGACTCTGTGTAACCCTAGCCCTCTCCGGTGTCTATATAAACCGGAGGGTTTTAGTCCGTAGGACGAACAACCATTACAACAATCATACCATAGGCTAGCTTCTAGGGTTTAGCCTCCTTGATCTCGTGGTAGATCTACTCTTGTACTACCCATATCATCAATATTAATCAAGCAGGAGTAGGGTTTTACCTCCATCGAGAGGGCCCGAACTTGGGTAAAAACATCGTGTCCCTTGTCTCCTGTTACCATCCGCCTAGATGCACAGTTCCGGACCCCCTACCCGAGATCCGCCGGTTTTGACACCGACAGCGACCATGCAGCAATTGCCGAAGATTTCCTCTCCCTCTGGCGACTACTGGCGGCCCAAAATGTGACCCTAACAGTAGGCTCCGAAGACTCGATCACATGGGCAGAGAGCAGCTCAGGTCAATACACGGCGAGTTCAGCCTACATCATGTTGTTTCAAGCACCTGCAAGAAATGACCTCTATTCTGCCATCTAGAAGCCCTAGGCACGCGGGAAGATGAAGATCTTCTCCTGGCTGCTGCACCTAGATCGATTGTGGTGCAATGATGCTTCAGCGCTGAGGCTAGGCAAATGGATATTTATGCCCCCTGTGCACCTCTTCTGGGAGTGCACCTTGGCCTTGGACACATGGAGGAAGATGGCGACCAGGAATGGTTGCGGCCCTCTGAACCCTGATCTATGGAACAGCACGGGAAACTCAACGCAAAGAGTACAACTATGCCTGCAAATGAGAAGACTCAAAAGGCCGCGGCCTCCATCATCATGCTCACCTGCTGGGAAATATGGAGGGAGAGAAATGATTGTATCTTCAAGGGGAAAATTGCATCATCTGAAGATATACTCAGTCGGGTCACGCGATCACTAGAGCTCTGGAGCATTGCAGGGCCAAAAAGTTTAGAGTGCCTTTTCGGGCCCCCTACTAATTTAGTCTTTTTTCCATCGGCCTTAGGGCAGGGTGTTGGCAAAACTCTGTAACTCATTTTAACCTCTCTCCTCTGCTAAATCAATGAAATGCCAGCGTGTGCTGGATCTTAAAAAAAAACGTGGTCCAGGTCATGCTCTTCCGCCGGATCCTCCCGTGTCAAAGACGGGCATTCAATATGTGGGAGTTCGACCCGGCCAAACATCAGACGGTGCGAGCGCTCTTCGACACGACGCATAAAGACGTCTGGAAGGTGCTGTTCAAGGCCGCCGAGGTGCCTCCTCCCATTACCGAGGATCGCGGACTTGAAAGTGCGTTATATTGACTAGAGGGGGGGTGAATAGGCGATTTTTATGAAGTCTTCACTGAGGAATTTGCCGGTGAGGAAATTCCTTAGTGAAGAACTACTTGAAGTGGAATAAGTACTGAGAAGTAAGCATGACAGAATACACACATGGTCATTGAGGGAGTCCTGGACTAGGGGGTGTCTGGGCAGCCGGATAATCATCGTCCGCCGGACTCCAAGACTACGAAGATACAAGATTGAAGACTCCGTCCCGTGTCCGAATGGGACTTTCCTTGGCATGGAAGGCAAGCTTGGCGATATGGATATGTAGATCTCCTACCATTGTAACCGACTCTGTGTAACCCTAGCCCTCTCCGGTGTCTATATAAACCAGAGGGCTTTAGTCCATAGGACACAACATCCATTACAACAATCATACCATAGGCTAGCTTCTAGGGTTTAGCCTCCTTGATCTCGTGGTAGATCCACTCTTGTAATACACATCATCAATATTAATCAAGCGGGGCGTGAGGGTTCTACCTCCATCAAGAGGGCCGAACACGGGTAAAACATCATGTCCCTCGTCTCTGTTACCATCCGCCTAGATGCAGTTCGGGACCCCCTACCCGAGATCCGCCGGTTTTGACACCGACATTGGTGCTTTCATTGAGAGTTCCTCTGTGCCGTCGCCGATAGGAAGGATGCCTCCACCCGTCTTCAAGGACGGTATTTTCTCCAAAGGGCCCTTGGCCGCCGGCCAAACTATCTGGCTAGGTGGTTTTCTTATGACCGCCTGTCCGGCCACCGCTTCGACAATGACTTCTCAAGTTGTCAAAAGTAATCTTCACGTCAGCTCGGAATTTGCCGAGCGGCTGGATCCGATAGAGCCTTCATGTGTCAACGAGCTCTTGGATCGCATCGCCGCCCTGGGAGTCGCTACGGACTACAATCAGATTGGGCTTCAAACTGATCTGAGAGAGATTAACTCTCCCCAGGTCACCCTGCGTCGCAGTGGTAGAGGAACAATCTGGCGACTCTTCTCTGTATTGAAAACTAGTCATGTCGGGCTCCCGAACCCTCCATGCAGATTCCGCGGAGGGGCGGACTTGGTCAAGCACTGAACTTAAAGTCGGGCATCGGACCGGACTCGTTGGACAACGTCCAGCAATCAAACTTCAAATTTGGAAAGTTCACGGCCTTGAAGCCTTGAGATGGGTAGGGTTCGGACTTTATTCCACCCACCCGCCCGGACATATGCGATCTATCTCTAATCTGGCAAGAGCCCGCTGAAGCGATACATCACGGTGGGCGATTCCTCCTGGTTATGGACAGGATAAAGGACTGCCGAGAGGGAAACGCAATCTCAATTTTTTGCAATAATTGCACAGACAAGGGAATATTGAACGCCATCGGCCGTCTTGAAATTACACGCTTCGCCGACCTGGCGTCCATAGTACGAAAGTACTTGCGATGGAGAGTTTCCGGAAAACCGAAAACCAGTTTTGGGACAATCCGGCCACGAATACAACCCTAGTCCGCAAGAAAAGGGTGCATTACACTCAGGCCCCAGATACAAAAACCAAAAAGCAAAAACCCCATAGAGGGCACGAAACCGTACTGGAGGGATGGCTTAGCGGACCCTGTAAAAATTCACAGTATAGAGGGCACCCTCCCAACACATAGCCTTCGAGCATGTTGGATATTACGGCAGGTGGCCAAAAGTGGCGAGGAGCTTCTAGCCTAGGAAAACCACTCCAACAATACCGGTACAGTATCAACAGTCTTCAAGACCTTCGCATCAAATAATATGCGGAAACGAACAATCCGCGGCCTCGCCGAAGTCTACCAAGTAGCAACAACAAATCCATGGAGCGACACAGCCATCACCTTCAACGCCAGCGACGAACCTAAATTCCGAACAGCCCGAGCACCAGCCGCACTGGTGCTTAGTCCAATAGTGGACGTCTTTCAACTTAGAAAGGTCCTCATGGATGGCGGCAGCGGACTAAACCTCATCTACGGGGAAACTCTTCAAAAAATGGAAATAGACTGGAGCCGCATTGAGCGAAGCAGCACAACCGGAGGAATAATCCCTAGCAGGAAGCGCGCTGCACGGAAAAATCACACTAGATGTGGTGTTACGGCTCGCCGGACAATTCTGAATCAAGAAGTCACGTTCCAAGTGGCCCGTTCAACGATGGATATCACGCTATATTAGGACGAGAGGCATTCACAATTTTTCAAGCCGTACCCCATTACGGGTACATGAAGCTCAAAATGCCTAGGCCCGGCGGAATAATCACTCTCGTTAGTGATCCGGACATAGCACTCCGCGCCGAAAACAAGACAGCCGCATTAGCCCTGGAGGCACTATCCGAAGCCCTAGCGGCAGAAGAACTCACCGCGCTGCGCTCTACGGTGAATAGGGACGATGTGATACTTGATAAGAGATCCAAGTCCACCTCCTTTAAACCAGCAGATGAAATAATAAAATTCCAGGTCCATCCAACGGACCCGACAAAAACGGCTTCCATCGGGGCACAGTTGAACCCTTATGTAAGCGCGCCAGACTGCGAAATTCGCCGGGGAAAATTGGGACATTTAGCATGGCACCCTTTGGATATGCCGGAATCCCATGATTGGCGAACACAGCCTAAACATCCTAAAAGATTCAAGCCGATCAAACAGGCTCTTGACAATTTTCGAACCTAAAAGGCAGGCAATGGGAGAAGAGCTAGCCAAACTATTGAAGCTGGATTCATCGAGAGATATCAAACATCCGGATTGGCTAGCAAACCTGGTAATGGTACCAAGAAGGACAAATCCTGGCGCCTCGTAGCCGATTTTAAAGACCTCAACAAGGCCTGCCCAAAGGATCCTTCCCCTCCCCGCATCGACCAGATAATCGACGCTACCGCAGGACACGATTCACTGTGCTTCCTCGACGCATACTCCGGCTACCATCAAATCAAGATGGCGGAAGTAGACCAAGCCGCAACGGCATTCATCACTCCATATGGACCATTCTGCTTCAGCACGATGCCCTTCGGACTTAAAAACGCTGGCGCAACATATCAGCGCATGATTCAAACATGTCTGGCAAACCAGATCGGCAAAACAGTAGAGGCATACTTAGACGACGTAGTCGTCAAAACCAAACACGTCGAAACTCTAGTAGACGATTTGAGGCTCACATTCGACAACCTCAGAGCATATGACATCAAGCTGAATCCGGAAAAATGCGTTTTCGGCGTACCAGCCGGAAAGCTGCTGGGCTTCATTGTATCCGGTAGAGGAATTGAAGCAAACCTGGCCAAGATCCGAGCTCTGTCACAGCTGGATATTCCAAAAGACCTCAAACAGATACAAAAATTGACTGGATGCGTGGCGGCTTTAAGCCGCTTTATCTCCCGCTTGGGAGAAAAGGCATTGCCCCTCTATCGCCTCCTTAGGCGCACGAACACCAGTGGACGGATCTGCCCTTCTTGGACTCGAAGAAATAAAGGCCATATTGGCAACAAATCCGGTCTTTGGCTGCGCTAACTTGGCGAACCAATGCTGTTATACATCGCGGCAACACATCAAGTTATGGCGCGGTACTCGTCGTCGAGCGAGAGGCGAGAAGGGCATAAATTCCCTCTTCAAAAACCGGTGTACTACGTCTCCTTTGTGTTAACCCCTGCAAGTCCGTCACCCGCACTATCAAAAGATAGCGTGTCACGGTGTTCATGGCATCCGGAGCTCGACACTACTTTCAAGAGTGTTCGATAGCGGTGGCCTCCAAGTACCACTCAACGACATTATAAACAACATGACGCGACGGAAGGATTGCAAAATGGGCCATTGAGCTCTTACCATTCGATATAACTTACAAACCTCGGCGAGCTATAAAGTCACAAGTTTTGGCTGACTTTGTCGCTGAATGGACCGAAGCCGAACTCCCTAAAGAGGACGGCGCATACTCCAATTGGATTATGCACTTTGACGGCTCCAAAATGTTGGCCGGATTGGGGGCTGGCGTCGTATTGACGTCCCCAACCGGGGACACAGTCCAATACGTACTTCAAATAATGTACACGGACTCCAACAATGCAGCTGAATACGAGGCCCTTTTACATGGCCTCCGGATGGCAATCTCCATGGGCATTCAACGCCTAGAGGTGCGCGGGGATTCAAACCTTGCGATATCCCAGATAAATGGAGACTTTGACGCCAAGGTTCTGAAAATGGCAGCATATCGCAACGCTGTCCTAAAAATGTCAGCTCGGTTTGAAGGACTTGAATTCCATCACGTAGCCCGAGATAATAATCAAGCAGCCGGCGTCTTGTACGCATCGATTGCAAAGCGTGACGCTGTCCTCAAACATCTTCTGGAGCGGTTCTTCAAGCCATCCGTACTATGGGAAGAGGAGTCGGAAATGACAAACCGGAAAAACCGCGTAACGGCGATCAGCCGATGACATAACACCTTCAGCCCGACATAATGGCGTAATCGCCCGTGGACAGAACCATTCCTAGCCTACTTGCTTGGCGGGAACTCCCGAAGACCAAAATGAGGCCCGCTGCATAGTCCGGCGATCTAAAGCCTACAAGGTCCATGAGGGAGAACTTTATAAGAAAAGCACAACCGGAGTCCTTCAAAGGTGTATCTCCGAAGAGGAAGGGTGAAACCTCCTGGCTGAAATTCATGCCGGACTAGGCGGACACCACGCAGCAGCTCGGGCCCTTGTAGGAAAGGCATTCCGTATAGGATTATATTGGTGACGGCCGGGCGGATGCTCGAGACTTAGTCCAAAGATCGTCGGTTGTCGACTCTATGCTAATCGAGCCATATGCCACCCACGCCCTCAAAACTATACCCATTACACGGCGTTCGCGGTCTAGGGGCTTGACATGGTTGGACCCCTTAAAGGGAACCCACAAGCAAAGGTACCAATTGGTCATGGTGGACAAATTCACCAAATGGATAGAGGCCAAACCGGTCAAAGCAGAGTCCGGACCAGTGATAGACTTTATATCGGGGTAGTACACGTTATGGCGTCCCCACAGCATCATCACCGATAGCGGCACGAACTTCACGGTCGACGAGGTGAAGTCATGGTGCAAAAACATGGGCATTAAGCTCGATTACGCTTCAGTCTATCATCCTCAAACCAACGGTCAAGTGGAGCGAGCAAATGGTCTAATAATGGCGGCATTAAACCGGACTCTGCGGTCACTTACAATCGACACACCTTTGGGTAGAGGCTCGACTCCATACTCGGGGGGCTACGGACAACGTAACCGTACTACGGATTCACACCATTTTTATGGTATCGGCGCGCAGAGGCAGTTTCGCCTGCGACATCATTCATGACTCACCTCGAGTGCGCATGTATGAAGAAAAGAAGTCGAGCTGGATTGGCGGGACAGCTCGGACACATGGAGGAAAAACGCGGCGTCGCCAAGGCTCGCTCCGCATTCTATCGCAGCGAGCTCGAAGATATCAAAGCGGAGAAATACGGGCCAAGACTTACAGCGTTGGCGAACTAGTTCTCGCTGCGGATAAGAAAAGGACAAGCTCAAGCCCAAATGGGAGGGCCCCTTCATTGTCGATCAAGTCGACCCGGTGAGTGTACCGTCAGCGAAATGCATCGGACAACCGGCTCGAGCCGAACCCATGGAACGCAGCCCGCCTCCGAAGATTCTATGCCTAGCGCTGGACTAAGAGTTCGTCCCCTTCCCCCGTCCAAATTTTTACACTTTAGCTGTCTCTTGTTTCTCTTTCTTCTCTTAACCCTTTTCCTAAAAAGCCCTTAAGGGCCTATTTGCGCATTGTTCGCACATACTTGATGTGCCATCCGCACTCATTATACCTGGGGGCTTCTTTTTCAGAAGCTCAATTATAAGGGCTTCATGCCCAGCACATGTGTCAAGCTTCCACATGTACCTTTTACTCACCATTATATGCATTGATATGACTTAAGTTTTGGCCAAGCTGGATTGCCTGGCTCCTGTGCTTACCCCTACGTTCCCGATTGTTCGGCTAGGAGGTAAAGGAGCACCTTTGCGATTATTCTTGCGGGTCGGCGGATGTGTACCTCAGGTGGGTGAAGCGAAAGCTAAGCGTTCTTAAGGGAATATTCGATTCGGTGACTTGAAAGATGATTTTTACCTACTTATTTATCTGCCCCGGATGTTTTTACTTTTTACTTGATCCGGACATGCACTTTAGGGCATGCCTCCCGAGTAAGGAACCCTTAACGGAACTATTCTCCTGGAAGATGTTTCTTACTAACCATGTAATATAACATAACTAGTTGGGCACTTGTGCGATAAAGCAGCGATGACCCCTACGCTTTGGTCTCCATGCATACCGGGTTGTTTCTTAACCGAGAAGGTATTTGGACACACTCAGGACTCTAGGGTCGAGGTTGAAGCGAAAAGGTCGGCAAAGACAAGCGATCTACAATCCGGCTAGAAGGCATTTCACATGTCATTTTAAAATACATTGTCAAATCTCTTGTTGTATTCCTCCTCAATCTGTCTAACAAGCTGTCTAATTCTGATCCCGTTGGGAAAATTTAGCGGCCAACTCTACTTGGCCGTATACTAAACTCACGAGGATCTCCTTCCCATCGGGCCCCACAGTCCGACCTCGGCCATGTGGTTGGGATCCGCCTTCTTGTACAGCGTCTTCACCATGGCCCAAGCCTCCACTGGCACCTTGGCGGCAGGCGAAATCTTCCACAAGCAGGCGTTGCGCATTCCACTGAAGCTTCTCTGTAAGGTCCCCAAGGCCTTGGGCAGGGAAAGGGCGGCCATAAAGCACTGAGCGGCGCCGCTCGCATCGCTGCCGAACTTCGTTCGAGCATTGCACCTTGATTCGGGAAGTTGATCACCCGTCGTCTGGGCATCTCCTCCAGCAGGCGACCTGTGAGTATACCTACAAGACATATTTTGTCAATTGACTTCCTCGCCAAACTCTTCTTTTCAAAGAGTCCGCTCAAGCACTTACTATAGATGCGGCGAAGCCTGATTCTCTTAGCGGGCGGACAGCTCGGCCCGACGCATTTTCAGCTCTTCTCCAAGCTGGGCGTGGGCATCTTGGAGCTTGTTCCTTTCTTGCTGCACTCTATTCAGCACCCTCTCGCCGACCTTCAGCGGTATGATGAATCTACTGTCCGGATCTTGTCGGCAGCACACCAATGTCATTATTAGACTTGCGGCGCATTACGCCGCCGCAGCGCTTATATTTTTTTAAAAATGTGTTACCGGGAGGGGTCTTTGTGTTTCCTCCTGCGGCAGACAAGTCTGACCTCAAGTTGGGCCTTGCACTCTTGCAGCTCTGAGACAGTTGGGTATTCTTCTCGATAAGATCTGTGTTTCAAATGATCCTTAAATCGATTAACATAACTACTTTAAGTCTCGAGACTCTTGGCATATATAAGCTATTAAATTCTCTTACCGTATGTCTTTTACATACTCCTCCGTGGCTCTGGTAAAACCATCTTGAGCAGCACGGAGGTGCGCGTCCCCCGCGTTAAAGGCATTCAATGCCTCAGGAGAGAAGCACGCGTCACGAAATATTGTCCGGTGGCGCCTATGGTTCATGGCGCTCTCCACCTCAGACTTGGTGGCGGACAGTCTGTCGGCATTCTCCGTTGGAGGAGTTTCCGGCTCGCGCCTTGCGCTCGCCTCCCCCTCCAGACCGGGCGCTGGAGCCTGGCTGGTAGAGGTTGGATTGGCAACCTCCACGCCCGCAGTTCGGTGGGCACTTTTTCTCCTACAAAAGTCATGAGCACTCAAACGCTTCCTAGGAACGTTGCTCCAAATAATTAACTGCGAGCTATACCTTTGCGGCGACGTTTCAGTCCGTGCCGCGCTCCTCTTCCGCCTACTGGTCCGGACTGGCCTTTGTTGGTCAGCCGCCGCGGGCTCGGCTTCCCGCCTTGAAGGCGCTTCCTGCAAAACACCATCGTGCGCGAAGGTCAGAAATGAGCAAGGAAGAGATAATGGTGTCAGGACTTCCGTCACAATCACCTGGGAAGTCGGATATAGTCCGGGGTAGTCAGCCGTAATGGCGACTAAAGCATTATCCATGCTGAGCTGGTGGAACACCCCGTCGATTAGCTCCACTGAATGTCGGATCCTCTTGGAGGCGGATCACAGGATCTCTGGATCCTCGGGTTGCGGAGCTGGACTTATCATGTCCTCCACAATCCGACACAGTTCCTGCGTTGAAAACATAATATAAGAAGCTTAAACTCTGAAAGCATGGGTCGGGCCCTTAGAGTGTTTGCTTACCCAACGCCGAGGGTTATTCATAGAGAACCCATTCAACAGGTTCGTCTGAAGGAAGTCCTCCTTCTCCCCTTATACAGGCGGACGGGATGCGCACGGATCCTCGGCGAATCCGATCCTTCTTGCGGCCATGACGGGTGGCATCGTCTTCCCGTTGAAATCCCACATGGGGTGGCCCTGTATTGCGGTGGCTACACCCCGTGTATCGTCTTGCCATGACTCGATCATGGTCGACCGGAATGGGCGATAATCTTATTGGCCCATCGGATAATGGGCGCTCTTGTCTTCCTCCGGTTAGGGGCTCCGTGGGCGCCAACTAAAGGCGTTTCTTCGAGGAAGCGATCTTGAACTCGGGAGGCCGATCCGAGCAGGTCCGGCAGCGGGCGTCTTCTATGTAAACCATTCCGAAGGCCGGTCTTGAGCGCCTTCTTAGGGGTTCGGATGGATATCCGGTCCGGCAATCGCCATATTTGGCGCCGCCCATGATATATAGACCCCTCGTGAGAGCGAAGTGCAAGAACAACCTCTTCCACAGTGCAAAATGGGGCTCGATGCCCAGAAATAGCTCGCAAAGAGCTATGTAACCCGCGATATGCAGGATAGAGGCGGGTGTAAGGTGATGGAGCTGGAGTCCATAGAACTCCAAGATCCCGCGGAGGAACGGATGTATAGGAAATCCGAGTCCCCTTATCAGATAGGGGACGAAGCATACCCGCTCCCCTTTGTTGGGACTTGGGGTAGCCTCCGCTTGCTTCCCACCTTGGTAGGTGGCCAGCCCGGCTCGAACCGGAACCATGAAGGCCGGAGGGAGATATCCCTCCGCTTGGAGCTTCACCAGCTCGTTGTGCGGAACAGAGCATCTCCTCCAATCTCCTGGCAGAGGGATGGGGGTGCGAGAAGAGGAGCCGCGTCGACGGTCCATGATGGAATGGATTCTGGGTCAAAAGCGCTCCGATGAGTATTCGCGGAAGGAAGATGGTGTGATTTGGATCTGGATTCTTGCCTCTCTTATAGGCAGATTATTTGCACAGCTAGGGGGTAAAACATAAAAGATACCCTGGCTTTTCGCATTTGTGCGACGTGTGGAAGAAGGCCCTTATTGGGCGTGGAAGCCAAGAAACACAACATTGATGAGGAAGCCGGACAGTGTTCGGCAAGTACATGGAACTTAAAAGGAGAACCCGCCTTGCAACACGAAGACTATATCTGTATTTGGACTTATCGTCATTGAAGCCTGGTTAGGGGACTCTTGAGGAGTCTGGACTAGGGGTGTCGGACAGCGGACTATCATAAATCCACCGACTCCAAGACTACGAAGATACAAGATTGAAGACTCCATCCGTGTCAGGATGGGATTTTCCTTAGCGTGAAAGGCAAGCTTGGCGATCACGGATATGTAGATCTCCTACCATTGTAACCGACTCTGTGTAACCCTAGCCCTCTCGGTGTCTATATAAAGCTGGAGGGCTTTAGTCCGTGAGGACACAACATCCATTACAACAATCATACCATAGGCTAGCTTCTAGGGTTTAGCCTCCTTGATCTCGTGGTAGATCAACTCTTCTAATACACATCATCAATATTAATCAAGCAGGACGTAGGGTTTTACCTCCATCAAGAGGACCCGAACCTGGGTAAAACATCGTGTCCCTCGTCTCCTGTTACCATCCGCCTAGACGCACAGTTCGGGACCCCCTACCCGAGATCCGCCGGTTTTGACACCGACAGTCATCATGATGAAATGAAGACAAACACAGAGTACAGAAAGCGTAAACACATGATTACACAAGATGAAGAAAAACGGACTGAAGAAATTGAATTGAGGAAATTGAGAAAGTCTTCAGTCAAAGTCTTCAAACACAGATATGAACAATCACTCAACACAGAATGAAGAGTTGAGGAAATAGAACCAGTAAGGTTTGTGAAGACTATGATTTGGTAGACCAGTTCCAACTGCTGTCTCAGTTGTACATCTGGTTGGAGCGGCTGAGTATTTAAACTCAAGGACACACAGTCCCGGACACCCAGTCGTTGAGCACACAGCTCAGGACACCAAGTCCTCACCGTATTCTCCTTGAACTAAGGTCACACAGACCTCGTCCAATCACTCGTGGTAAGTCTTCAGGCGACTTCCAAACCTTCACAGACTTCGGTCACTCGGCGATCCACAATTCCTCTTGGATGCTCTAGACCATGATGCCTAACCGTCCAGAAGAAGCACAGTCTTCAAAGGTAACAAGCGTTGGATCCACGCAGGATCAATCTCTTCAGTGATTCTCAATCACTTTGGGTTTGTGGGTGTTTGGGTTTGGGATTTCCTCACTCGATGATTTTCCCTCAAAGTCCTCGGAGGATGGGTTGCTCTCAAATGACAAGTGTCAGTTTCTCTCGGAGCAGCCAACCAGCTAGTGGTTGTAGGGGGCGGCTATTTATAGCCTAGGGAGCAGCCCGACATGATAAGACATAAATGCCCTTTGATGATATGACTGTTAGGTGGATAAGATATTTTGGGACAGCTGGCGCGCCTGCAACAGCAGTCGAATTTTGACTCTCAAATTCCTCGGGGCTATCATGTTCCTCCTTGTGTAGGCAATCCTTTGGCGAATTCCTAACTCCTCGGTTAGAACAAATTCCTCGGCTGACCGGAAGAACTTCGTCTCATCCTTTGAAGAAATTGTTGAACTGTATGAGATTTCCAATGGCTTCACTCGAAGGGATTGGCAGGTGTAGGATTTTGAGTTGAGCATCACATGGAAATTTGTCCTTAGTATTTCCTCGACCCCCTTTAATAGTACGGTGTTTCCTATGACTGAAGAAGGAGAAAAACAAAACTATGAAAACGAAAGTCTTCAAGCTTCATATTCCTTGCATGAATATCAAGTCTTCACGGACACACCAATTTCTTCACTTTCAAAGTCTTCGTGAAAATCTTCAGGAATACCAAAATCATCAGTCGAAGATATACATTTTTAGGGGTCGATTTTCTCTGTAAATATCAAACTCCTCATAGACTTATACACCTGTGTACACTCATAAACACATTAGTCCCTTAACCTATAAGTCTTCAATACACCAAAATCACTAAGGGGCGCTAGATGCAGTTACAATCTCCCCTTCACTACTAGGGAAAAGCCTAGCAGCAGCAGCAAGCATGCAGGTTTGAGCACCCTCGATGGCCGGTTTGGTGCGGCGCTACTAATAAGCGCTTCTGACTAACGTGTAGCGATGGCGGCGTGTTGACCCTCTTGCTACACATGAATTGCTGCAGCGCTGGTTTGGAAAAAGGCGCTCTTGGTATTAGCTGCAGCGCCGTTTTGGTGTAAGCGCTCTTGGTAGGTAGCCGTTTTGGTGTAAGCGCTCTTGCTAAATGCCCTCGCTACTACTAGTTTTATTAGTTTTTTCCTGCAGATTTGTTTTTTATTTGTTTTGCATTTGAATAGGCTTTATACAATAATCTTTAGCATATCATCCACATACAAATGTAATCATAGCATATACATACAATTAGTCTCATCAAATCATGTCATCATCATAATCATCATCCAACACAAAGTGGTCTCGATCTCGTCATCAATCTAGAAAATAGCGATACAAGTCTCGATTACTTGCAAATACATCGTCATCCATCTAAACAATGATATACATGAGAATAGCTATCACTTTGAGTACATGAGTTCGTATCCCTCTCTCGCATTAGCGTGAACCTAAACTAAGTCTTGCGTGTAAGCTCGAAAGCGAAAACCGGTACACCTTGGCCTTTCACTCCGGCCACTTGTCGTATATATACTCTGGCGTAGCACTTCTACGCCATTTATGATCTATGCACCTGCATCGTCACATGAGTCGATGATATGCAACATATATAGTTGAGCAACACAAAGAGACAGACTTGGCAAAAATAGAAACAACATATCATAAGCATAAATAACAAAGTTCATCGTACCCAAATGACCTAACTAGAGTGATTTTAAGCTAGTCGAGGAGGACGGTTTAATTACATCACAAATAAAGTTTCACCGTGCATAACTCAAAGTTTTGTCATAAAAGAAACTATGGACTAAGCGGACACATTGTCATATATCGACAATCACTCCATCATGTCGTGCCATCCATCCAAGTCGGGAGATAGTCATCGAGCTTTGTGAAAGGCTTCATGTCGAGGGCGAGAGGCTATCCATGTTGGACGTCTTCCGCGACATTTGTCCATACGCATGGAACATCCTGTTTTCCGGCGACCTCATTCATGATGATTTGGGCAAGTTCGCTGGATGTTATAGAACTCAGCTCGAAGTCGATGATCCTCGATATCTCCTATGTCCTTTGCCCATTGCAGAATATGGGCATCGCTAGATCTAGGTGCCATGTGAAGGTTACGGTGATCCCGTCGGTACTCCGGCATGTGGTGTAGGACATAGAATCCATCATTAAGAGAATCGTTCGGTTCTTTGGATCAGCGAAGTCGGTCTTATGGCTGAAGGCGTGCTGCCGCCCTTTTCTTCTTGTCCCTAACATCTCCACCTTGCTTGGTAGTAAAACATAGCACCGTCGAGAACATCTTTGATGTGGGTGTAATCCTTTTGTGAATGTTCTTGACGAGTCCAAGTAAAGGCGTGGGAGAATCGGGGTAGAGGATGATGAGGGCGGTAGCGCCGCCCTGCTGCATAAAATAAGTACACCTCAAATTAATTAGCCTCCACCGTGCAAATGAATTATTGAAATCGAAGGAAGGATAGCAGCGCGGATGACTTACGGGATGATAAGGCACGAGAATCGCCTCCTTGTCCTTATTGGCGAGCATGGCGGCGATGTAATCCCTCGCGTATTCACGATCTGTGCACAGACTCCCAAGAAGGCCTCGTGCATGTAATGCAGGTCAGCGACACAGATATGAGCTATCTGCTCAACCCCAATGATGTAGCTCATGTGCAAGGCATAAAAGGCGGACAAAAGTAAAATCCAGCTTCTTCCGTGAAACATGTCGAATATGTAATCGAATCGGAGGAAGAACTTATCATGCGGGAAGCCCTTGGCGTCACGACATTTGCTGCGGAACATTAACCACGTAAAGTGGGTATCTGGATCTTCGGCGATGAGGCCTTTCTCTACCCATGACACATCGTCATGAAGTCTCCTCGGATCGCGAATCTGGCCCGTGGCGCTGTTTGGTAGGATTGGTTTACGGGGATATGCCATTTATCCGCATCGGGGATATCTACGGTCCGAAGCGAGGCTCTTTGGCGGCTGGATCATAGAATCAGCTTTTTGCCTTTCCTCGCTCTCTTCCTAGGCTTCTTTACCACGGATGGTCGTCAATAACACGTTGAGGCGGTAATTGAGGCACCGACTCATGATGCTCAAACCACGAGGCGCCCGGTATAGACATCTTGTTCAGCGCCATCGTCATCCTCATCCTCATCCATGGCGGCGTCATCAGCCTCTAATGGAGCCACACCTTACCCGTCGCTATCACCCAACCCGACACCGGCGCTAATTGGGTAGGTGGGGTGTTGATATTCATACCTTCTTTGAGGCTGCGTGCTCGTGGGTGTGCTCGGCCGCCTCGAGGCAAGCAGACTCTTTGGCCTAACAGGACCCACCCATTGCAACAATCACCAAGCCGCCGCGGGGTCTCGTCGTCATCCCCACTAGTATTAGAGGAGGCAAATTCTCGTGGCCCGGTTTGACACAGCCACGGAAACCTTGAAGGCGTTAGGGGATCGGCGGCTGTGGAACAATGGTTCCTTCGGCTCCATTATCGTCCCCTTCCCCGTCCACCTTACATTGCGCCGATGGTGTACAATATGGTGCCGCGGGGTTTCGTCGACCTGCAAATAAAAGTCTGCGGCGTGAGACATCGAAAAGCAGCAGCGGGAGATTATACATTTATATTGAAGGGGCGGTGTGGAAGATACCGTGAGGCGTCGAGCTCAGCCAAAGAGGAGGCACCACCGAGCACGTCCGGTGCGGCAGCAGTCTTGAGGGGAGTCAGTGAGGGAGCAGTCGGGGAAGCAGTGGGGAGCGGTCGGGAGGCAGCAGTGCGGGAGCGGTGCGGGAGCATGTGCTGCCAAGAAGTCGACAAGGGAAAGTCCTCTGCATTTTTTGGATTTTCCCTTGTCCAAGTGTGAGCGCCCGTCACCAAGGAAGTAGATAAATCTGCAACCGCTTTGTTTTGCGGCAGCTATCGCTATTCTTGTTATGCGAGATGATTTCTTCTCAACGCAATCTCAACCTTCTTGTCGATGCTTTCTTGATTAACCTCCGTCTTTCCTTTCTCTCCTCCGTGGTCTCACGGTAGTACTTCTTCCACGTGGCGCCGTCTCCGACACGTGCGCGCGTCCATCTGACGGTCGAGTATCCACGGTTGTCGTTTCAATATGTTCAACGCCGGTTGAATGGAGTGTCCCACAGGCCTCGCCAATGCCTCGAGACGGCGAGTCGCTTTCGGCCGCAATCGGCGTTGCTCTCTCTGCAAAAGGCACAAGGATCGTTTACAAATATGACTAACGTGTGCGGTCGAATTGATCGAAACTAAAATTACCAGTAGTCTCATGAACTCCGTAATGACGGTGTTGTCTCATAAACCTTCTTGATGGGTCCCAGCGGTGGCGGGCCCTCGGGGCGTCACGCTCTGCGGGGCGGTGAAATCCGCCAAAGTGCAGGATGCCCGGACTCGCGGCTTCGCGTCCTCCTTGGCCCATTTGGACCTCTTTCGCCCGTAACCACGGCTTCCGAGTGGTGGGTCCCAATGTTCCTCTTTGAAGCCCCTTCATGTACTTAGACTTTTCTTTGGCAGCCGGCCTCGCAAGCCTCCTTGAATATTTGAAACTGCTCTTCCGTGATTGTCGGACTTTCCTTTACAATCTCGGAGTAGGGTTCCGTCGTTGATCTTTGCTTTCACTCGATTTTTCGAGGTGACCAGCGTTGCTAAACTTGGTCATGGCGTGTTTGTTTATCTTCTTCATTGCGGGTCATTATGCGGATCTTCATAATCCTTCTCATTCGGCGGGAACAAGAATATCTGGTGAAACTTCTTTGGGAGGAGCTCCTCATATTTTCTATCTTCTTTAGATTCTCATCGTTGATGGTGGCGGTTGTCCGTATGATGCAGCCTATTTGATTGCCGTAACCTTGCTTGCATCTTCCTCGGCGCCTTTGGCTCAAAATTGCCGTTGTCCACCTCCGTGACCACCAGTCTAGTAGTCTGAGTTTGTTAGGAACCCGTTGCCTCTTCGCTTTCGGTGCTACACGGATCCGCTCCCGAGCAGCACGGTCTCGGCGCCGGTCTCGATGCGGTCTGAATCTCAGCGCGGTGTCGATCTCGGCACCGGTCTGCGTGTCGGTCTCGGCACCGGTCTGCGTGTCGGTCTCGATCCCGATGCGGGCCCAGCAACAACATCTGTTGATCGTCGGTAAAGCTAAAAATTAAATGCGCCGCCCGGTGAGCGTCGTCATAATCACGAGAACCCTGTCCTTCATCGTTGCTAGCCATGTTTCCTATGATTAAATCTAGTCAATTAATTCTAGACCTAATAAAATGAATAATGACATAAAAAGGACTATTGTTTTGCAGGAATGTTGACTCCTTCTTGGTGCGGCAAATCCGGGCACTCGATATGTCCTAGTTTGTAGCACAAGTCATGCGAAATTCACGGAAATTTCGGCATGACCTTTAACTAAAAAGTGGACAAATCGAGAACCTGAAATTTGCGGAGCGAAATGAATCAACATTCGGCAAAACATAAACCCTCAACATCATTCACAGAAACAACAAAGCCACCACTTGGGCACAATCGAACAACTTCAATGAAAAGATATGACATGACCACTTCAATGAAAAATAAAATTTGCCTAAATTCTTTTCCTTGAAAAATAGTGGTCTTTTGAAAAATCAAAAACCTTTGCCAATCTACTTAACCTAGCTTCTTAATCCAACGAACCTAATTAACCTACCTATTTAACCTAGTTGGTTAATCTAGTTTACCTAGATAATTAACCTAATTAAACTAGTTAGCAGCTAGTTCTCTGTCAAAGCCTAAAATAAATTTTTGCACTAATTAACATGGATAATTAACCTAATTAAACTAGTTAACTGACTAGTTCTCTGTCAAAGCCCTAACTAAGTTTTTGCACTAACCTAGATAATTAACCTAATTAAACTAGTTAACCTAACTACTTCTCTGTCAATGCCCTAACTAAATTTTTGCCCTAAAACCTAGATAATTAACCTAATTAAAAACTGGCTAACCTATGCATGAGAGAGAGAGGAGGGGTGGGGCTTCTGAGATGATGGCTCGGTGGTGGCGGCGGAGGCGGTGTGGTGGCGAGGCGAGGCGTCTCGGTGTGGCGAGGAGGCGAGGCGTCTCGGTGGTGGCGAGAAGGTGGCGTCGGCAGCGGCTCGGTGGCGTTAGCGAGCAGCAGCAGCTCCGTGGCGTTAGAGGCGGCTCGGTGTCGTCGGCAGCGCTGCAGCTCTGGTGGCGTAGCGTCGTCGGCGGCGAAAGTGTGAAGCGACGAATCGGGGAGGCAATGGCCTTGAGGTGGTGGGTTTGAGGATTTGGGGAAGTGGTGGCGGGCGAAGCGGTTTTTGGCTAAGTCAAACTTAGCGGTAGCGCGTTTGCAAAAGCAGCGCTATAGCTAAGTTAGCTATAAGCGCTTTCCTCAAAAGCAGCTGCTGCTATAGCTAATTTCCTATTACTGTTTCTATAGCGGGGTCTAGGGCGCGCGCTGCAGCTACGTTAGCTATAAGCGCCTCTTACAAACAAACGCTGCTGCTATGCCTTCCTCCGATTTTTCACTTTTTCGTTTATTTTGCTTTACATTTTATTTTCCCTTTCTCCTTTTCTATTTCTTTCATTTTCATTTAAATTTCTATTTGTTTATCATCTTATTTTATTTTTGTTAGTAGTAGCGCTCTTTCCTGAAGCAGCGCTGCTAAGCTGTGATATAGCGATGGCGCGTTTACGCTAAGATCGCTCTGCTATCGTAGCCTAACATTCTACCAATGGGAATATTAGTAGTAGCGCTTTTTTATTCAGCAGCGCTCTTGCTAAGTTTAATGTCTGTAGTAGCGGTTTCTAGTAGCTCGCTCTTGCTAAATAACACTAAGCGCTGTTTTTGCGCGCTGCTTTTTGCTGCTGCTAAGATTCATGTATAGCCTTTTCCTAGTAGTGGCATAAGGCTTCAGCTCAAATGGTGACATAGCAATATTTGCGAGTCCTCATGAAGAAATCATGGAAGTTGGCGGAGCATGCCATGAATGATATTGAAAAGCATATTCTTCATGATGCCAACGACTTCTTCATCATTTGAGTCGTGGCCTTTGATAGGACTCAATGTCTTCGTCAGAATGCGATAGACAGTCCGTGGCACATATAGTAATTCCTTGACGAGGAATTTGGTTCGAGGGGCCTGCCCTAGCTTCAAGGGCTTCATCAGCACTTGCATGTAATGATTTGAAAGCTCAGGTTCGTCGTAGATGCAATGAGCACCTTCAAGGGGAGTACTGAGTGGGAGGGCATGAAGCAATTTAGTTGCTGGTGCTTTGTAGTGAGTATTTTCTGACATCCAGTCCAGCACCCATGAGTTCACATCTCAGAATTTCCTATGATGTGCAGTGTTGCATAGAATTGAAGAATGAGTTCTTCATTCCAATCACAGATGTCAGTGCGGAAATTCAGCAATCCAGCATCGTGAAGAACACTGAGGACTGGCTCGAAGCCTGGCAGAGATTCCATGTCCACGTGAGGAATGTGTTCATGATCGAAGACTTTGTCTTTGTTAAATAGCGAGGAATAGAAATTGGCTTGACTAGCAGTCGAAGCGCCTCTTCCTTATGCGAAGCGAATCATAGGGATTCTAGTCGATGAAGAACACATGCTCGTTGAAGAAATCTGCAGCCTTGAACTTTTGCTTCTTTGAGAATGGATCCTTTGGCTTGGGCGGAGGAGTGTCGATGAGTTGCATCACAACCTCGGGAATCACAATCTCCGGTTCTGCGGTGAGAATTTCTGGTTCCTCTTGATGGCGATCTGCGTGTTCAAAGGATCAGCAGCAGCAGTTTCTTCAGCACTAGTGGCTGTAATTTCTTCATGCACAAACGAGGTAGGATGAGTTTCTTCAGAGCCCATTTGAACGGTTGGTGTAGGAGACTGAGGTATTTGTTGTATTGGGGTGAAGAGTGGAGAATTGGGATGCTGACTTTCCCAAAAGTCATCATTCATCACAGGCATAGTGCGTCCAATATCCATGTCTTCATCTTCAATTTCTTCAACACCAGCTTCTTCAGCTGTGAACTGAGGCATTGGCGAGGACGCAACAGGCGTTACAGGGATCGCATCCACTTCAATTTCTTCATCAATCTGCTCTGACGAAGCAGCAGAATGATTTTCTTCAACAGATCTGCTAGGGATCACATATTCTTCACCAAAAGGAACAAGGTCCTTTCATGGCAGGGTGGAAATCGGAACAACATCAATTGGATTTTCAAGTGAGCTGGTCATAGGCTTCATTTTTCTTCGGAGCTGAAGAATCTGAAGCAGATGATGCTTTCCTTTTCTTCACTTCAGCTCCATCTACAGCCTTGGTCTTCCTCACATCTGATGCAGATGGAAGGGTAGGAGTTGGTGTAGGCGCAGAAGGAGCTGAGGAATCTGTTTGAATTTCCTCAGGTTTAACTGATGCAGTTGCCCTGACTTCTTCATTTTCTTTAGGCGCACCACTAGTCGATGCCCTGGCAATGTTTTCAGCGGCTAGAATGGAGTCATCAGCCCTAGAACTAGCATTTTCATCAGCAGCCTGAAAGTCATCAGCGGTGCTGGCATGTTCTTCAGTTTGCTGAGTAGAGGCTTCAGCTTGAGGAATTTGCGATGGGGCTGCAACATTGGTGAACTTCTCAGTCAGTTTAATGAACCTGACTTTGGCTCCTTGCCAATCAGCATAATAAGCATTGAAATCATCGCTGAGGGCTTTGATTTCAGACTAGATCTTGAGGAGTTCACCAGTTGTCATTTTGACAATGTTTTTCCTCAGGAACTTCTCTTTCTGGCGAGCCTTCTTGATTTGTCTAGCCTTCTCAAATTTCCATTTCTCTTCAGTGATGAAATGGGTCAGCATGTGACTTTGGCCAGGAGTCAAATGAAAATCAGGCATAGGGGTGTTTGGGTCCTTGTGCCAGAGATCAATGTAGTCGAGGATCGCCTTTGGATCCAAAAGCAGTGTCACATTTGTGCCTTTGGCTCTAGCGGCCCTTTCTTGCCTGTCTCTGATGATTTATGCAAGTTCATCATCATCAGCTTCATCGTCAGATAGCACTTGGAAGGCAACCTGTTTCTTCTTCAGATTTGGCCGAGGACCTCGACCAGCTGTTGCCTTTATCTTCTGCAGAGTGGGGCCTGATGAAGAGTTTGGTGCAGCTGAGGAACTCACTGAGACACCAGAGGCAATAGAGATGCCTGCAGTCCTTTGGCACGTGGCTAGATGTACAGGTGTTGAGGACTTTGCCAGAGCAACTAAGGACTTTGGGGGAGGAGCTGAGGACTTTGGAGGAGCAGGAGCAGCATGAGGAACTGGCCATGAGGGCTTTAAAGATTTTGGCCGTGAGGGCATTGCAGAGGAACTTGGCCGTGAGGGCACAGTTGGTGAAGCACTTGGCTTGTGAGCGGGCTTCTTTGCCATTGATTTTCTAGGCTGACCACAGGACCTCGATGGCAGCAGCGATGTGAGTCTTCATTGAAATTCCTCACTTGCTTCTTTGGCTTGTCTTGCCAACTTGGCTTGGCGTTTGGCCCATTCTTGAAATCCTCACAGCGCTTGATCTTTGGTGGGGTCGACTTCTTGGCGGTGCCAATGGAGCTCTTGGGCATGGAGGATTTAGGCGAATTTCTTCATATACTTTGGAGTTACATATCTGTACTCCCTCCATTCTCTTGCCCATCTCCTTTCAATCCTCTGTATGCACACCTTGCGCTGATTTTTGTTCTCCTTTCCGAACTTAGCCTCATTAGGTGTGCAATAGTCAGCATAGATGTCCTCAGGTATTTCAAACGCAGTCATGACCTCAGGCCTCTTTCCTCCTGCCCGTGGTTTCTTACCGTATGCCATATTCTTCAATTGAGGGATTTGAACAATCGAATTCTATGAAGAAGTTTGCAACTTTTCTTCGAGGAACGCTGCAAATGAGTTAAGTTGATGAGAACCTAGTGATTCAGCGGCGGACATGAGTACTGTGAGCAGTATAGTTGCGAGGAATTTGAAGAGGTCATATCGTTCTCGAAGGTTTTCAAAAGAACAAGTTTGAGGAATTTGACGAGATGAGTCTTGAAGAATTTCACTAAGCGTTCTTTGTCTTAAGTTCGAGTTGTATAGATTGAGGATCCACACAATTGAGGAATCTTGAAGATAAATGATGCTTAGAGAAGCGAATCAAGAAGCAGATGACTAGTGAGGTGTTTTGTGTGTGAGGATTTGAAGAATAAAACACCTTTGAAGATATTGTTGAGAAAATTTGAATCAAAGAGGCAGTAAAAGTAACCTTTAATTACCCGATGAAGAACACGACGAACTGAGAAGTGTAGATTTGAAGCTCGTCGAGTTCAGATCTTCACGCCCTAACTTGGCGGAGGAAGACAGCTACTGGTGGCGGTGGAGTGAAGATTTCGGTGACCTTGCGCAATCTGACGGCGGCGAGGTCGAGCGGTGAAGCTCTTCCTCACCGGCGATGATGGAGTAAGCGGCGGCGCTAGGGTTTGAGAAGCTCGGCGAGAGAGAAGCGGTCGGCGAAGTAAAGGAAGTGAGGAAGGGATGAGGGGTATTTATAGTCGCGGTGAAAAACTGTTTGCCGAAGATTTAGGACGAGCGTGCCTGACCCTTCTCATTCGCTTGACATGTGTCACCCACGAAAGGTGGAAAAGTGGAGATCGTGGGTGAATAGATAATTCTATCGTGGGATACGGAGACGGTTTGAGCGGCAAAACCAAAATTTGGATAAGATAAGATTTTAAGTTCCGTTCGCAATTTCTTGGTGACAAGGACACAGTGAAGATTTTGAGCGAGTTTCAAATAGAACGCACATGAAGAATTTGTGAATAGATTGGGTTGAGTATAGCATAGAGGGAAGGGTCGATCACATTCACTTAGCGAAAATGCAACTTGAAGAAATATCCATAAGTGAATGCTGTATAGGACATAAACTATATATATATATATATATATATAGCCAATGAAGAAAAAGCAGCGGAAAGCAGTGAAGATTTTGCAAAGTTGAAGAATTTAAAAAAACTGAAGAATTTCAAAACTGAGGAAAAACCCAAATTGAAGATTTTGAACTTTGGTGGTGGCGTGACCCACCGTATAAGAATGATGATTTCAGACACCGCGTACAATTGTCTTAGGGTTCTGAGAATCAAATTCTTCATTAATTTCTTCACACTCAGAGTGTTATTCTTCATTGATTGAAGAAAAACGTTTCTTCATGTGTTGCGCATCTAAGTCATCAATTTTGCATAAGTGTTAGGATGAGTGTCCTTTTTCAAAGAACATTCGAAGACTCTAAGATATTTAGCTCACATCGCAACTTGCTAAATCTCTTCTCATCCAAGGGCTTTGTGAAGATATCGGCTAGCTGTTCTTCAGTCTTCACGTGATCAATAAAGATGTCGCCCTTCAACACATGATCACGAAGAAAATGATGACGAATCTGAATGTGCTTTGTCTTCGAGTGCTGAACTGGGTTGTGAGCAATCTTGATGGCACTCTCATTGTCATAGTAGAGAGGCACATTCTTCACGTTGATGTCGTAGTCCTTGAGAGTTTGCTTCATCCACAACAATTGAGCATAGCAAGAACCAGCAGCAATGTACTCAACTTCCACGATGAAGCGGTGATCTGTGATTCTGTTTCTTCGAGGACCAACGGACCAAAGATCGTCAGGAAATGACAAGTACCAGATGTTGACTTGCGGTCCACGATCACCGGCATAGTCAGAGTCAGAATATCCAATGAGATCAAAAGTAGAGCCCTTGGGGTACCATAGTCCTAGTGTTGGTTAGTGAGCTAGATATCGAAGAATATGCTTCACAACCTTATGGTGTGATTCCTTCGGTGTAGCTTGAAATCGGGCACACATGCAAACACTAAGCATTATATCTGTCCTAGATGCACATAAGTACAATAAAGAACCAATCATGCAGCGGTATACCTTGTGATCGAAGTCAATAACATTTTCATCAGTGCATAGATGGCCATTTGTGGGCATAGGAATTTTGACTCCTTTGCAATCTTGCATGCCGAATTTCCTCGAGAACATCCTTGAGGTATTTCTCTGAGATATGAATATGCCATTGTCTTTGTTGGCGAATTTGAAGACCTAAGAAGAATTTCAACTCTCCCATCATAGACATTTGATATTCTTCACTCATCATATAGGCAAATTCATCACTATAACGTTGGTCAGTACAGCCAAAGATAATATCATCAATGTATATTTGGCACACAAACAGTTCACCATCATAGGATTTAGTAAACAGAGTAGGGTTGAGTGAACCGGATGTGAAGCCATTCTTCACGAAGAATTCATTCAAAGTATCATACCACGCCCAAGGGGCCTGCTTGAGGCCATAGAGGGCCTTGTTGAGTCTGAAGACTTTGTCAGGATTCTTTGGATCTTCGAAACCTGGGGGTTGAGCAACATATACTTCTTCCTCAAGCTTACCATTAAGGAATGCACTTTTTGCATCCATTTGATATAAAGTGATATTATGATGGTTAGCATAAGCAAGTAATATGCGAATAGCCTCAAGTCTAGCAACAGGTGCAAAAGTTTCATCGAAATCAATTCCTTCAACCTGTGTGTAGCCTTGAGCTACAAGTCGTGCCTTATTCCTCACCACAAGGCCATTTTCATCTTGCTTGTTGCGGTAGATCCACTTTGTGCCAATGATATTATGCTTGCAAGGATCTGGATGTTTGACCAGTTCCCATACATTATTGAGCTCGAACTGATGTAATTCTTCTTGCATGGCCTGAATCCACTTAGGCTCCAAAAATGCTTCATCTACCTTAGTGGGCTCTGTGATAGAGACAAAAGCATAGTGCCCACAAAAGTTAGATAAATGTGAAGCTTTTGAGCGGGTGAGAGGACCTGGTGCTTCAATGTCATCGATGAACTTTTCAACTTGCACTTCTTTTGCAACGCGAGGATGAGCTGGTTGTCGTCGAGGAACTTGATCAACATTTTCTTCAGCACCATTTTCTTCAGCATTTTCCTCAGGTGCATTAGCTTGACGGTCTTCGTGTTCTAGAATGAATTCTTCAGTAGATTCTTCGGTAGGAATGACATCCTCAGTAGCCTTGAACTTGATATAATCCTCATGTGCTGGTTCATCTATCATAGAAGGTAGGTGCTCTCTTTGCGAACCATTAGTTTCATTGAACCGCACATCTACAGTTTCAACAACCTTGTGAAGAGCGTTGTTGAAGACTCTATAGGTGTGCGAGTCCTTTCCGTAACCAAGCATAAAACCTTCATGTGCTTTCGGTGCAAATTTAGCATTGTGATGAGGATCCCTAATCCAACATTTAGCACCGAAGACTTTGAAATAACTCACATTGGGTTTCTTGTCAGTGAGGAGTTCATAGGCAGTCTTCTTGAAGAATTTGTGAAGATATACTCTATTGATGATGTGGCACGCGGTATCAATTGCATCAATCCAAAAATGATGAGGCGTTTTGTATTCATCAAGCATAGTGCAAGCCATCTCAACAAGAGTTCTGTTCTTGCGCTCCACGACGCCATTTCTTTGAGGAGTATAAGGGCGAGATAACTCATGAGTAATACCAAGTTCATCAAGATAGTCATTAAGACCGGAATTCTTGAACTCAGTTCCATTGTCACTCCTGATGTGCTTGATCTTCACACCAAAGTTGGTTGAAGCCCTCGAGGAAAATCATTTGAAGACTTCTTGCACTTCATGTTTGTAAGTAACAATGTGTACCCATGTGTAACGAGAATAATCATCAACAATAACAAAGCCATATAGGGATGCATCATTTTTCACAGCAGAATAATGATTAGGACCAAAGAGATCCATGTGAAGCAATTCAAATGGTCGAGTGGTAGTCATGATAGTCTTCGCTGGATGCTTGGCCTTAGTCATCTTCCCAGCTTCACAGGCTCCACATAAGTGATCCTTGAGGAATTTGGCATTCTCAATGCCAGTGACATGCTTCTTCTTCGCGAGTGTGTGTATATTCCTCATGCCAGCATGACCAAGTCGTCGATGCCATAGCCAGCCTTCTGAAGCTTTTGCAAGTAAGCACACGGCAGGTTGTGGTCCTGTAGAGAAATCAACAATGTACAAGTCTCCTCTCCTAAAGCCTTCGAAGACTTTGGAATTGTCAGCTTCCATGATCACAACACAACGATACTTGCCAAAGACAACAACCATATCAAGATCACAAAACATTGAGACAGACATGAGGTTGTATCCTAACGACTCGACAAGCATGGCTTTGCCCATGTGTATGTCCTTAGAGATCGCAACCTTACCTAGACCCAATACCTGACTTTTGCCATTGTCAGCGAAGATGGTATGCTTTAGATGTCACGGTGATAAGGGAGCATCCATAAAGAGATTCTTGTCACCAGTCATGTGATTTGTACATCCACTATCGAGGACCCACTCATTTGCTTTGGGTTGATCATCCTGCATATGAATTAGTGCATCTTACGAACTCATATACTTCATCACTGAAGAATATTACGTCAACTTCATTAGTTCAATTTCATCAAGCAATAGCACAGATAAGCAGTGTGAGGACGTGTGAAATGAAAGTTCGTTCCATCATGATTAGCCTGCATCCTATGAGGCACTGTTCAGGTCTCCAGCAAATTCTTCAATCATTTTGAGCACGACTGGAGACCTGACCCTGCATAAGAGATTAGTTCTTTTTCTTCACCACCCACATCTGTAGGGTTGGCAAAGAATTCATTACTCTTCGAGCACCATATGAGAAAGGTGGCATGGACGCCAGTCCACTTTGTTTCACATAAGAGGGGTTAGGGTAAGCATATGAATAAGCAGAGAAATTCTTCGAGGACTTATGAACATAATGATTTGAAGAATAATGCACATATTCATAGCCCTTAGCTCTACCCTGCGAAACAGAAGGGTTAGCACGATGATGATCATATGAGGACTTTAATCATTTTGAGGAATTTGATCCACGTGAGGAATTTTGTCCGTATGAGGACTTGGATCCATATGAAGAATTTGGTCCATATGAAGAGTTTGATCTAGGGTTCCTATTCTTCACTGGTGGTGTCATGAGGACATTCACCTGAAGACTTTCAACATAACTTTTGGGAACCCAGATTTTCTTCATAGAGTAACCGTTCATGCAGTTAGTGCCAACATATCTAGCAAATACTTCACCATTCTGATTTTTGAACAGTTTATAGTTGGAGTCAAATGACTCATCAGAAGAATGAGGAGATTCACATGTAAAGCCAGATAAGTTAGATGGATCAACTGGAGGTCCCTTTGCAGCAACCCATGAGGTTTTGGGAGTGCTGCTCGGGCTTCAATATGTTCCATCGGCATTGAGTTTCCTCTCAAAGGCAGTACCCTCTTTCCTAGGGTTTCTGTTGAGGATCTGCTTTTTAAGCACATCACAAAGAGTCTGATGCCCTTTGAGGCTTTTGTACATGCTTGTCATATACAATTCCTTCAGCCCTACATCGTCAGTGATACTAGCAATGTCCTCAGATGAGGAATTAGTGATAGCAGAGGCAGGTGAAGAATTTGTAAAATTTGAAGCATTTGAACATTCAGGTGAAGAATTAGCAGATTCACGTTCAATGCACTTTAAGCATGGAGGATCAAATTCTTCCTGAGTAGCGCTGATTTGTTGAGCAAGTAATGAATTGCGCTCCTTCTGAAGATCTTCATAACTCACTCTTAGCTTCTCAAGATTTTGCTTTCTTTGAAGAAGTTCAAGAGAAAGCCTCTCGTGATCAGATAAGAGAGCGTTATGATGACCTTGAAGGTCGTCAAACTTGGAATGGAGTCCCTGAAGACTTTCAGCCAAGGCTTTTGACTGATCCATTTCTTCACGCAACATATCATCGCTCTTATTTAGCATGTATTGAACTTTTTCCAAGGCTCTTTGTTGTTTAGTGGCAAGGGAAGCAAGTTTGACATAGCTAGGTCCAAATTCATCGCTAGATTCATCATCACTAGATTCGGATAGGTAGGATTAGGTTACCTCGGCACCGTTTGCCATAAGGCGGGGGTGAAGCGATGATGATTCTGGTTCGAATGTCATCGCATTGAGAGATTCCTTGTAATCCTCAAACCAAGGATCATGATGAGTCCGATGACCTTCATAGACCTCAGAGAGACGGTCCCAGATTAGCTTCACGTGATTGAGATGCATGACGTTCCTGAACTAATTTCGGGACAGACTAGAGCAGATGACATCCTTTGCTGTGAGGTTAAGCAGTGTGTACTTGTGAATGTCATCAGCCTCAGCCAGCTTGCATAGATCGGTAAGACCGATCTCGGTGACGGTCCACAGTTCGCTGTCCATAGCCATGAGTCGCTTTTTCATCATGGCCTTTCACCGAGGATACTCATGACCGTCAAAGATGGGGCAGGAAACGTTCCTCGATCCTGCAGTCGACATAACTACAACTCCAGGTGGTTAAACCAAAATCACACAGAACAAGGGAGTACCTTGCTCTGATACCAATTGAAAGTGCATTATATCAACTAGAGGGGGTGAATAGGCGATTTTTATGAAGTCTTCACTGAGGAATTTGCCGGTGAGGAAATTCCTTAGCGAAGAACTACTTGCAGCGGAATAAGTACTCAAAAGTAAGCATGATAGAATACACACATGGTCATCATGATGAAATGAAGACAAACACAGAGTATAGAAAGCGTAAACACAGGATAACACAAGATGAAGACAAACAGACTGAAGAAATTGAACTGAGGAAATTGAGAGAGTCTTCAGTCAAAGTCTTGAAACATAGGTATGAACAATCACTCAACACAGTAATGAAGAAATGAAAGAGTTGAGGAAATAGAACCAGTAAGGTTGGTGAAGACTATGATTTGGAAGACCAGTTCCAACTGTTGTCTCAGTTGTACGCCTGGTTGGAGCGGCTAAGTATTTAAACTCAAGGACACACAGTCCCGGACACCTAGTCGTTGAGCACGCAGCTCAGGACACCAAGTCCTCACCATATTCTCCTTGAACTAAGGTCACACAGACCTCGTCCAATCACTCGTGGTAAGTCTTCAGGCGACTTCCAAACCTTCACAGACTCCGGTCACTCGGCGATCCACAATTCCACTTGGATGCTCTAGACCATGACGCCTAACTACCTGGAAGAAGCACAGTCTTCAAAGGTAACGAACATCGAATCCACGCAGGATCAATCTCTTCAGTGATGCTCAATCACTTTGGGTTTGTGGGTGTTTGGGTTTGGGTTTTTCCTCACTCGACGATTTTCGCTCAAAGTCCTCGGAGGATGGGTTGCTCCCAAATAACAAGTGTCATTTTCTCTCGGAGCAGCCAACCAGCTAGTGGTTGTAGGGGGCAGCTATTTATAGCCTAGGGAGCAGCCCGACATGATAAGACATAAATGCCCTTCGATGATATGACCGTTAGGTGGATAAGATATTTTGGGACAGCTGGCGTGCAGCATAGCAACGGTCTGAATTTTGACTCTCAAATTCCTCAGGGCTATCATGTTCCTCACTGTGTAGGCAATCCGCACTGGCGAATTCCTAACTCCTCAGTCAGAACAAATTCCTCAGCGACCAGAAGAACTTCGTCTCTGTCACTGAAGAAATTGACTGAACTATAAGAGATTTCCAACGGCTTCACTCGAAGGGATTGGTTGGTTTAGGATTTTGAGTTGAGCATCACATGGAAATTTTTCCTTAGTATTTCCTCGACCCCCTTTAACAGTACGGTGTTTCCTATGACTCAAGAAGGAGAAAAACAAAACTATGAAAACGAAAGTCTTCAAGCTTCATATTCCTTGCATGAATATCAAGTCTTCACGGACACACCAATTTCTTCACTTTCAAAGTCTTCATGAAAGTCTTGAGAATACCAAAATCTTCATCGAAGATATTCATTTTTAGGGGTCGACTTTCTCTGTAAATATCAAACTCCTCATAGACTTATAGACCTGTGTACACTCATAAACACATTAGTCCCTTAACCTATAAGTCTTCAATACACCAAAATCACTAAGGGCACTAGATGCACTTACAGGACTCAGCGCAAAGCGCCACGCGAATCTGGTAAGCTATCTGTATTTCACAAGATGCACCTTTCTCAGTATGTTCGTGGGAGGAATCTAAGCCTCCACGCCGATTTAACAAGACTGGGTAGTGACAGCGGAGCGGATCGACTGTCCAGCTCCACTACCTGAAGATCCAACAACAACTCTCTTAACGGAGAAGCTGTTTCCGGTGTCCTACGAGGTGCTGGAGAAGACGGCCACGAAGAAGGGCACGGGGACCAGGAAATGTCTCCGACGCAAGGTTGTGTCGGACTCATCATCCGAAGATACTGAGGCGCGCTCGTCCAACGAAAACAAGGAGGAAGAGGAAAGTCCTCCCCGGCCGGGGGACAAGAAAGGAAGGCCTCCACATGCAGGGAGGCGAAGTGTCAGAAGGAAGACCCTCCCTCCAAACCACGCCACAACAGCTGCCTATAGCGACGAGGAGTGGCTGCCCAGGGACAAGCCCTGGCGAAGTCATAAGTATCCGGATACCATAATACTTCTGGCATGTTTTGCTTCTTATCATGTTAAATATGATCATGCAGTCCGTCCAAAGACCACATCAACTTATCCTCCTCGGAGGGGTCTTTGAGCGCGTCGGTGATGAACAGTGATTTGCTCCCGACGGCCACCACCCCCCGGCCCGCGGACGACACCGAGGTGTTGTCTCAAAGGATACCGGGCCGGGGGACAGTTCTGGAGGCGCCCCAAGGCGAAATCCCCGATGTCGGGCACATGGGGGGGAAAACCCCCATGGATTCTGATGAGGGGGGCCACATTAAGTTTGGCCCCCAGCCGGATACTGCGCCGGAACCTCCAGTGGTTCCGGATTCAGGCAGGCAGCCCCTCGCTAAGGGGGGCGAGCCGTCTGTGCCGATGACCTCTGCCCATCCGGAGGCATCGGACAACTTGCTGGAAGCGCTTCAGGGCGCTTTCATTGATGACGAACACCGTTCTCTTATGAGTACGGTGATCGTGAAGGTTCGGTCCGCCAAAAGCAGATTGACCGAAGCCTGCGCCAGCCTCTTAACAGGCTTTGAGGTAAGTAATTAAATTATGAGAGAATATCCCAACGTAGACAGTAGCCCCTGATGCTCTGTTTGGTGTTCAGAAAGAAAAGCCGAACAGAGGATCAAATAACATCCACAGGAGTCTAATCATATTATGTCTATGTGAATAAGCAGGCGTCGCTGCTGGCCGCTACTGCCCATACTGCGGAGGTCTCCGAACTAAAGCGGGACCTGGGGCGGACCAAGGAAGAGCTCGGCCTCGTGACGAGGCAGCTCGAGGAAAACAAAGGTAAGTGATACCCTGTCTTTATACCATATAAAGGAAAAATTGTTGATGCTAATATAAGCATCATGAATTTAATAGGGGCCACGGCCGAAGTGGCGGCCCTTAAGAAGGCGTTGTCCAAGGCCAAAGACAAGGCGGCCAAGGAGCACACTGAGCGCGAGAAACAAGAGGCTCGGGTTGATGAGGCCCAGCAAGAGCTCCAGGACTTCATCAAAAAATTCGAGTCCTTGGAGCGTGACTCCAAGACGTAAGAGTCTGAGCTTGCGAAGGCCCGCCAGAGTGCACAGGATGCCAAGGCTGAAGCCCAAAAGGCCCTCCAAGAGGTTCAAGCGGCCAAGAAGATTGCGGCGGGTAAGACATTCAATATGCAGAGCAAGCATCTGAAGGAGAATTTCTTTTTACTTACCCGAATTTGGAGCTCTCCAGGAGCATTCGCAGATCTGCCAGCATAACATTTTCGATCTTTGCGAGTTCTATCGAGTGAGGAAGGAAGCTCAGCGGAGAAGTTGTTACGGTCCCGGTATATTGGGGCGAACACCCGATGTTTATGAGCGACCAGTTGAAGCAACTGGTCGAACTTCACAAGGCGGCCGAACTTGCGATGAAGGATCTCATAGTCCGGATGTGGCCTAGCAAGCCCCTGCCCAGTAGCTACTTCAGCCTGGTAAAGCGGCTTGTGAATGCCTGCCCACGGCTTCAAGTCATAAAGCGGTCAGTCAATATTGAAGGTGCGCACAGGGCCTTGGCCTATGCGAAAGTGCACTGGGCGAAGATGGATGCCGAGAAGCTGGTGACGGAGGGGCCGCCGAAGGGCAAGGAGCATCACCGCCCCGAACAGTATTATGACAATGTCCTGAAGAGTGCCCGCCTTGTGGCGGATGAATGTGCTAAGGATGTAATATTTGAATGAATGTACTCATGTCATCCTGTAATATGAAAACGAGTTCATGTGCGCTATATAGCGCTTGTTGATTTAAAATATTACCTTATGTGTGGTCGATTATAAAGTCTGAGAGTTGACCAGTCATCGGCTTCTGCCCCCATGTAACTAGTACTGGGGTGTTCGGGATAAATCTAAACACTCTTTATCCAGATTTTTGGTCCTTTAAGGAGGTGTTTAGCGCAACGAACAAGGCAATCGGATTATACAGCTTTATCACTCTCACTTAGCCATAGAAGTCTACAATTTTAAATTTTGGTGAAGCCCCTAGTATTCGGAAGACTAAACTTGGGGCGCTATACACGCCTAAATCGGACAAGGCCGATTCCTCGCCTGAAGCGGAAAAAATCTTTAAGGATTTGAGACCTCTCGAACAGCAACCAGCTCTCACCTCATCATGACAGTCAGTTTTCGGCTTTCTCTACCGAGGTGCTCGTCAAGAAGAACTGGGACACAATCATAGTAGTTCTCCCTGTGCTACCTTAGCCGATATAGCAGAACGTAACGTACCAAAACATGGGAGCCAGGCAAACCCAACTATTGACCCAAGACATGATTCAGAGCTGATGCATATAATGCTATAATTTCGGGGTGCCGCACTGTCAAAAGTGTTTGGACTTTTCTTGCCGTGTTATGGGGTACACTGAAGCCCCTGGCGAGCAGGACATACCAAAATGTATGGGTGCAATTTGGAATAAATAAGCAGCAAAGGAAAAGGATAAAGACATGCAATAGTAAGCTGACGCTGTACACTATTTTCCATTGTTATTTAAATAATACGTCAAACCGTATGTGTACACGTAGTGCGGTAAGCGAAATAGGACTATTTGACATGTCCTGGCCAAGGGTAAGCTGCATATGGGTATGTAAAACAGGTATAACGATTGTTATCAGAGACCACCTGAGGATTCCCTTATACGTCAAAGCTTCTTGCCTCCTTGGTGTTTCCTTCCTGTGATGTGTCCGGTAGTCGGACTATCGGAAGAGCCTCCGGAAATAGGGACCTGAAAAGAAAAGGTGTAAAAACACACAGATCCTAGGGCGGCTGAGCCGCATTGTGGACCGTGTCGTAGCCGTGCCTCCGCCTATGCCCATGGTATTTTGAGTGCGTAATTATGTAGGCGTGGCACAAATTTCACCGCTTGACTGGGACTAGGGCGGAGGCCGAATTTCTAGGAGAGCTCTGGACGTGCCGGACGATCTTGTTGCAGGGTACTCCGGACTCGCTTGACAGTGTCCGGGAGCTTTATCGCTGAATTGGCGGTCTGCCTAAGAAGGCTGCTTTGTACTTCTGCTGCGAGGGCCGCAGTGTGCTCCTCCGTTCGAAGAGAGCGCTCTGTGTTTCCATTAACTGTTATAACCCCTCGAGGTCCTGGCATTTTGAGCTTGAGGTATGCGTAATGCGATACCACATTGAATCTGGCTAATGCGGTTCGTCCGAGCAGTGCATGATAGACACTGCAGAAGGGGACAATATCGAAGATTAACTCCTCGCTTCAGAAGTTGTCCGTAGATCCGAAGACTACATCCAGTGTGATTGAGCCCGTGGAACAGGCCTCTACACCTGGTATGGCACATTTAAAGGTGGTTTTTGTGGGCTTGATCCTTGAGGGGTCAATGCCCATTTTGCGCATTGTATCCTGATAGAGCAGGTTCAGACTACTGCCACTGTCCATGAGGACTCTTGTGAGATGGAATTCGTCAATGATGGGGTCGAGGACCAATGCGGCCGAACCGCCGTGACGGATACTGGTAGGATGGTCCCGGTGATCGAAAGTGATCGGACAAGAAGACCATGGTGTCGGTGGGAAACGACACCTATGGGATCACTATAATCCCTTCTACGGTTGCGGGGCATGGGGATCGTGAGAAGAGCAGGACTAGTAGACAACACAACGGGGATTTACCTAGGTTCGGGTAGCAAAGATGCGTAAAACCCTACGATCGTGCTTTGGTGGATGTATTTAGTGTTCTTGAGCTCTCGAACTAGCTCTAGGTGCTGTGAGGTTTGAAAGAGCCGAATCCTTCTCCCGTGTGCCATGGGCCTCCTTTTATAGGCGAAAGGGGCTGTCACAGTGGCACACAGGAGGTGGAAAGTGCTACAGCGCCACAAGCTTATCGCTGGTATTACAGGACAAAGCACATTTAATGCGAGGCTTAGGTGTCCCTTCGCTTTATCGGGGATGGGGGCGAGGCCTGTCCCGTCCGTCGCCGCTCCTTCAAGCTTCGATACGCGCCCTAGACAGTGATGCATGCGGTGCCATGCAGGCAGGTAGGCAGCTGAGGTGGCGCGGTGGTGGAGCCTCCACTAAGGGCTGCATGTTGCCACGCAGGTGCCTGCCCAGCTGGTTGGGTCGGCAGCTGCATGCGAACAGCGGTGGAGGCTTGGCTGGCGTGGGCCTGGCAGTGGCCCTGCTGGTGCGCTTGGCGAGGGCCTTGCTGGGTGGCCCAGCAAGGGTCTTGCCGTGGCGTGCAGGCGTCCCCGACAGGGATCTTGCCGGGTGTCTTGTGGGTTTCTTCGGTGAGGATGGTTGCCTTCCTATCCTCATCTGATCTTGACTATTCTCTGTCTTCACAAAGATCTGCATGCCACCACGGAGGTGCCTCCCGAGGTCTGTCCCAACGCGTTTGTCTAGCGTTGGTGGGCCCAAAGGTGGCTCGCTCGGCTGCCGGGGGCGAGCTGCCCCGGCAAGGGTCTTGTCGGGGCTGCTGAGGCTGCCCCGGCAAGGGTCCTTGCTAGGGAAACCTGCTTCTCCCATCTGATCTTTGTGGCCTTTGTCCTTGTCGTTGCTTTCTTTTTCTTGTGCCTTCGGCTTCTCTCCGGCTTCCCTTTCCTACCCTGTTATGCATGGCCGTGGCGGGAGGCTCTGACTGCCCGTGCACAAGTAAAGGGGTCAAAAGGAGAGCCCCTACTTTTGTACACCGACAGGAGCCCCGGGTCCTGGGCCATACATAATCGCAGCATGTTGTTGGGCCAGGTCCTGAACGGTGCGCGGGCAGTTGGGGCGGATTTCACCGTGGTAACTGCTCCGTCCGTTGCGCTTCTCCACGACCGCGTTGAACGCGCAACGTGGGGGCCGTGCACGCGCATGACGGAAGCATGCTGGCGTCATCCCGTAGTGGACAGTAAAGAGGCGGCTTGCGTGTCTCTTTGAGACCGCAGGGCCGCCTCCCATTTACTGCCCTCGCTTGGGAACCGTCGCTCCATGCTTCCCACTGCACCCGCCCCTTGCGCCACATTCGCTACATGCATAATGCAGACTGAATGACAGGCGCACGGGATGTGGGAAGTTGTGCGCATGCGTGGGCCGATTCCGACGCGCCTTCAATGGAGCGGGGAGGGCGGTCGACGACCCCGCTTGTGGTCACTTCAACAAGCCGGATTGGCCGAGAGGGGGCGGCCGAGCCTCGCCCCCGGCCCTTTATAAAGAGGGGAGCGGGAGGAATGGTGCCTCTCAACCTTTCGCCATCTGCCTCTCCCATTCCTGCTTCCTTTCTTCTTCTGCCATGGCAAGGGGGCGTGACGACGCTTCATCGGTGGCGGCGAGGGTTTTGGCCAGACAGCGCATCGCTCCTTCCCAAGAGCTCATAGTGGAGGAGCCGGCCGCTAGAGGAAGGGGGAGGGGGCGAGGTCAAGGCCGTCGTGGTGGTCGAGGGAGAGGAGGATGGGGCGGCAGATCAGCCTCGCCTCCGCCAGCAGCTCCTCCTCCGATGGAGGGCCATGCCGGGGACAACCCCTGCGAATTCTTTGTCAGGCTGCGCCAGCCACCGTGCCATCGCCTTCACCTCCCGACTCCATTCGCGCGGGAGATGGAGCTAGATCCACCGCAGGTGTTGCGGCTGCATATGAGGGGATGCGGGAACAGCGGCACATGGGCCGATGTCGAGTTCCCCACCCTTCACGTCATGTATCTTCACCGAGGCTGGAAGACCTTCGCTCGCCTCCACAGCTTGATGGATGGGCTCACTCTCCATTTCAAACTAATGGAGGGTGGCCTCCTCTCTGTCAAGATCTTTGGGCACTTCGGGACTCGCGTAAGGTGCTGCGTGGAGAGCTCTTCTGACGATGAAGATTCCTCCTCGAGCGAGAGTGGCGAGGAAGACAACGGCAGCGACGACGAGGCCAGCGGGCGGCAGGATGACGGGTCCGACTAGGCGTCGGGTGCCGCTCCGAGCGGCACCGGCGACCCCATCATCCGTGTCGCCGGCTCCTTGAACTTCTCGGGGTCGTCTCCTTGGGCGGCTGGCGTTGGGAGGCTGCGGAAGAGGAAGAGGGCCGGCGGCAAGGTCGTCAAGTCGAGTGCGTGGGCGCGATGCCTTAAATGCGTGTATTGACGTCCTACCGCCACGTCTTCGAGCTCTGCCTCCGGCGCCGCCATCACCATCCAGCCCTTGGACGGCCACCTAGATGTTCCCTTGGTGTATTCTGCCACTCGTAGCTTGCCTAGGCGCCCCTTTTGCCCTTTTGCTTCCTTGTTCCATTCCCTGAGGAGAGGGACAAGAAAGGGATTACTGGCATCTTATCTTTTTTTAGTCTTGTAAGCCTTCGGGCCTTTGTTAACTTTAGAACTTGTAATCCCCTTGTTCATGTTTTTCATTTCGTATGAACTGTACCTATATGGGATGTTCTTTAACGAAAAAGGGATGTTTGCCGGGATTTTCGTTCGCGGGTGAAACCCACGACAAGGAGTGAATCCTTGTTATTTTCTTTTAAGATAAACGTTTTTCGCCCGGCAACAGGCCTTGCCGTCTCCCCACTTCGCTCGACCTTTCTCACGCCCTTGGCAGAGGCAGGGATGAGGTGGGCTTAGGCTCCTCGTTCCTATTCTTTGTTGCCGCGGCTACGACCAGATTCAGACCCAGGGGATAACCCTTGGGTGCCGAAAAAGGGGAGCACGGTAGCTCAGGGATAGAACGGGGTTTCACGTATCCCAGTCCATAACGAAATGCATGATAGGGGATAGAGAACTTATCTGGATCTGCAGCCCCCTGCAACCTTTGCTTGCCGTGGATGGATCTTTGCTCTTGTAGCCCCCAGCAACTTTGGCTTATCGGGGCCCGGACGCCGGTTCGTTCCCTTTCTTCCAGAGCAGCTCGGCAAGTATATTTATGTGTCCTGCGAACTAAAGAAGAAAGAGAAGAACAGAGAGACGCGCACTCGACCTCTAAGCTAGGGGTCGGTCGCCGCTAAGCATTATCAGCCGTAACCGAGGAAGAGACTCAACCTAGTATGCATGCTATAACTTAGGGCGCCAGCGCTTCGTTTATTTATGCTCAGGGTCTGCACCTGGCTTTGTACAAAGGGTTACATGCCTTGTCGGCAAGGCTTGTACAAAAGGGTGGCTTGCCAGGAGGCCCGGCAGCCGCGCCTTATGGGTAAAACTTGCGGAGATGCTCGATGTTACAGGAGTTGCTCATTGGAACGGCATCTTCAGTCTCCAGCCGGACTGCGCCGGGCCTGGTGACTCGTGTTACCCCATAAGGGCCTTCCCACTTTGGTATCAACTTGTTGGAATTCTTGGCCGACTGAATGTGCCGAAGAACAAGGTCGCCTTCCTCAAAGCTCCGGGCATGAACCTTGCGGCTATGGTAGCGGCGCAAGGCTTGCTGGTAGCATGCTGCTCTCACAGCTGCCCGGAGACGATCTTCCTTAAGGAGTGTCACGTCATCTTGCCGCAATCGCTCTTGCTCAAGCTCATCATAAGCGAGCACTCGAGGTGACCATATATGAGTTCTGTGGGGAGAACTGCTTCTGCCCCGTAAACCAGGGCAAAGGGTGTCTGGCCGGTGGCTCGATTTGGTGTCGTTCTGATCGACCAAAGAACCGCCGGTAACTCATCAATCCAGCGCCTTCCGCTCTTGCGCGGCCTGTCTAAAGTCTTCATCCTTAAGCCTCGCAGGACTTCAGCATTTGCTCTCTCCGCTTGGCCGTTGCTCCGTGGGTGTGCCACGGAAGCAAAACAGACCCTGCTGCCGAGATCTTCAATGTCTTGCATGAAGGTATGGCTTGTGAACTGTGTGCTGTTGTCGGTGATGATCCTGTTGGGCACCCCGAAATGGCACACTAGCCCCTTGAAGAACTTGATGGCTGACTGCGCTGTCACCTTCCTCACTGCTTCCACCTCTCGCCACTTTGTGAACTTGTCCATTGCAACGTACAAGTACTCAAAGCCCAGACAGCACGGGGGAAAGGGCCCAATATTTCGGTCCCCCAGACCGAGAAGGGCCAGGAGAGAGGGATAGTTTGAAGGGCTTGAGCTGGTTGATGGAGCTTCTTTGAATGGAACTGGCATGCTTCACACTTGGTTACTAGCGCCGTCGCATCCTGGAGGGCGGTGGGCCAGAAGAAACCTTGCCGGAAAGCCTTGCCGGCAAGGGCTCTCGACCCTATGTGGGAGCCACATATACCTCCATGTATATCTGCCAACAGCTTTAGTCCTTCCTCCCGGGAGATGCACATCAATTTCACCCCATTCGGTCTTATTCTATACAATACGTTATCAACGAATTGGTACAGAGCAGACCGGCGGGCTACTCTTTCTGCCTCTTCCTGCTCCTCAGGAAGCTCTCCTTTTTGAAGGAATCGGATGGTGCGCTGCGCCCATGCCGGAGCCTGTGGCTCGACGACAAGGACCAAAGGCATCTCTTCTGCCACGGGAGCGGCCGCCTCCACGGCCATGACCTGAGGTCCTGCCGGAGTCGGTTGTCCCGCGGATGGATCGGCATGCACGGCAACATCTTCGCCGGCGGCTCCGTGGAGCTCGGTGGGGAAGTATTTGCCGGGGCCTAGCTTCCTCCGCTTGTTCTGCGCGTTCGACGACTCAATGGATGGTTGGGTTAACTGAAGCACAAAAGTACCTAGTTCCATAGGTAGCTTGAGGGCAGCGCGCTTTGATAGGTAGTCGGCAATGTCGTTCTCCGCCCGAGGGACATGCTCCGCTTGTATTACCGTCAAAGTGCTCCTCCAGTTTCCTCACCTCATCTACGTAAGGTTCCATCAACGGGCTTTGATAATCTATATTGATCTGCCTGATGACAAGCTGTGAGTCGCCCCTGACGATGAGCTTTTTAACTCCGAGGTCTGCCGCGATCCTGAAACCGGCAAGCAAATCCTCGTACTCGGCGGTGTTGTTGGTTGATATCTCCCGGGGAAGTGCATCTGGATGACATACTTGAGGTGCTCTCCGGTGGGTGCGACAAGTAGCACACCAGCACCGGCGTCTTGCAGCGAGAAGGCACCATCAAAGTACATGATCCAGTTGCGGCTCGTTTCCTTGCAGGGGAGAGTGGTCTCCTGTACCTCTTCGTCGGGCATCGATGTCCATTTTGCAACAAACTCCGCCAAGACTCTGCTCTGAATCATCGAGGTACTTTCGAACTTCAAACCGAAACTTGACAGCTCCAGGGCCCATTCCACGATCCTCCCCATTGCATCTGGGTTATGCAGTATCTGTTGCAACGGGAGGCGGGTGACCACCGTGATCTCGTGCGCTTGGAAGTAATGGCGCAGCTTCCTCGAAGCCATAAGGAGGCCGAAGAGCAGCTTTTGCACATCTTAGTACCTCGACCTAGCCCCCTGCAAGAGGGAGCTGACAAAGTAAACTGGATGATGTACCATTTTCTTCTTCTGCGCTTCTTCACCCGGTCGCGTGGGTCCTATTGTACTGGCGCCAGTCTTGCCGGGACCGAGCCTTGCCGGGGACTCAGTCTTGCCGGCCTTGAGCCCTGCTGGGGAGGGTTCCAGCCCGCCAACCGTTGACTCTGCTGCTGCTGCTACCTCCTCATCAACCTCCCTCTGCACCACTAGTGCGGTGCTAACCACCTGATTTGTTGCCGCTAGATAAAGCAGCAACGGTTCTTGTGGTTTGGGCACAATCAGCACTGGGGTAGAGGAGAGGTATTTCTTCAAATCTTGTAGCGCTGCCTCGGCCTCTGGGGTCCACTCCACCAGCCCTGCCTTCTTCAAGATCTTGAAAAAAGGAAGGGCACGCTCCGCGGACTTGGAGATGAACCGGCTCATGGCAGCAACGCAACCAGTGAGCCGACACACGTCCTTGATCCGTTTGGGTGCCTCAATCTGCTCGATGGCCTTGATCTTATCTGGGTTTGCTTCAATCCTGCGCTGGGACACAAAGAACCCGACCAGCTAGCCAGACGGGACACCGAAGACACACTTCTCAGGGTTCAATTTGAGGTTGATCTTGCGCAGGTTTGCAAATGTTTCCTCCAGATCTTGCACAAGGGTTTCTTTGTCCTTGGTTTTGACCACTATGTCATCCATATAAGCTTCCATATTTCTATGTAGCTGGGGCTCAAAACCAATTTGGACTGCTCTTGCAAAGGTTGAGCCAGCACTCTTCAACCCGAAAGGCATCCGTAAAAAGCAATACGTACCACATGTGGTGATGAATGCTGTCTTTTCCTCGTCTTCCTTTGTCATGAAGATCTGGTGGTATCCTGAGTAGGCGTCAAGGAACGATAAGAGGTCACACCCAGCCGTGGAGTCAACAATCTGGTCAATGCACAGTAACAGGAAAGGATCCTTTGGACATGCCTTATTGATGTCTGTGTAGTCAATACACAGCCTCCACTTCCCATTTGCCTTGCGCACCACTACCGTATTGGCCAACCACGTCGGATGGAGTACTCCTCTCACCAAGCCTGCCGCCTCTAGCTTTCTGATTTCCTCCATGATGAACTCCTGCCTCTCCAGAGCTTGCTTCCTGACCTTCTGCTTGACGGGCCGCGCATGAGGACAGACAGAAAGGTGGTGCTCATTCACCTCCTTGGGAACGCTGGGGATGTCGGAGGCTTGCCATGCAAACACATCGACATTCGCCCGCAGGAAGGTGACGAGCTCACTTTCCTATTTGCCGTCAATGGTGGAGCTTATGGTAAAAGCTCCCCCCATGTCGTCCTCCTTGACGGGCACCTTCTTGGTCTCTGGTGGTGTAGCTCTGGACTTCTTGCTCCCCCTACCTAGCGCGCCAAAGATGTCGGTGGGAAACGACACCTATGGGATCACTGGAATCCCTTCTACGGTTGCGGGGCGCGGGGATCGTGAGAAGAGCGGGACTAGTAGACAACACAAAGGGGATTTACCCTGGTTCGGGCCGCAAAGATGCGTAAAACCCTACGATCCTGCTTTGGTGGATGTATTTAGTGTTCTTGAGCTCTCGAACTAGCTCTAGGTGTTGTGAGGTTCAAAAGAGCTGAATCCTTCTCCCGTGTGCTATGGGCCTCCTTTTATAGGCGAAAGGGGCTGCCACAGTGGCACACAGGAGGTGGAAAGTGCTACAGCGCAACGAGCTTATCGCTGGTATTACAGGACAAAGCGCATTTAATGCGAGGCTTATGTGTCCCTTCACTTTATCGGGGACGGGGGCGAGGCCCGTCCCGTCCGTTGCCGCTCCTTCAAGCTTCGACACACGCCCTGGACAGCGATGCATGCGGTGCCATGCAGGCAGGCAGGCAGCTGAGGTGGCGCGGTGGTGGAGCCTCGACGAAGGGCTGCATGTTGCCACGCAGGTGCCTCCCCAGCTAGTTGGGTCGGCAGCTGCATGCGAACGGTGGTGGAGGCTTGGCTGGTGTGGGCCTAGCAGTGGCCCTACTGGTGCGCTTGGCGAGGGCCTTGCCGGGTGGCCCGGCAAGGGTCTTGCCGTGGCGCGCAGGCGTCCTCGGCAAGGATCTTGCCGGGGGTCTTGTGGGTTTCTTCGGTGACGATGGTTGCCTTCCTATCCTCATCTGATCTTGACTATTCTTTGTCTTCACAAAGTTCTGCATGCCACCACGGAGGTGCCTCCCGGGCCCTATCCCAATGCGTTTGTTTAGCATTGGTGGGCCCAAATGTGGCTCGCTCGACTGGCGGGGGTGAGCTGCCCCGGCAAGGGTCCTTGCCAGGGAAACCTGCTTTGCCCATCTGATCTTTGTGGTCTTGGTCCTTGACGTTGCTTTCTTTGTCCTGTGCCTTCGGCTTCTCTCCGGCTTCCCTTTCCTACCTTGTTATGCGTGGCCGTGGCGGGAGGCTCTGACTGCCCGTGCACAAGTAAAGGGGTCAAAAGGAGAGCCCCTACTTTTGTACACCGACACATGGGTTGAACTTTGGGGCGACTAGCTCCATCGCATAGATGTCCCTTACTGCACGCTTCCGTTCCCGTTTAGGAATATGGGTTGTGTATATCATATTCACCGTTTTCACCTGGGGAGGAAATTTCTTCTGTCCTCCTGTGTTCGGTGGCCGGGGCTCCTCGTCATCATCGCTATGCAGCCCCTTTTCCTTGTTTCCGGCATTCAACTTGCCGGCCTGTTTGAACACCCAGCATTCTCTGTTGGTGTGGTTGGCTGGTTTATGGGGGGTGTCATGAATTTGACACGAGTGATCGAGTATGCGGTCGAGACTGGACGGGCCCGGATTGCTTCTTTTAAATGGCTTTTTCCGCTGACCAGATTTAGAGCCGCTGAATCTGGCATTGACTGTCGTGTCTTCGGTATTGTCGTCATTGTTGCAACGCTTGTTTCTGTTGCGTCGTGGCTTGCCGTTGCTATCTCTGGCATATGAAGTGCCAGGATTTCTTGATGTGCTGTTGCTACGAGCCAACCAGCTGTCCTCACCCGCACAAAAGCGGGTCATGAGTGTCATGAGGGCTGCCATGGACTTCGGTTTTTCTTGGCCGAGGTGTCGGGCAAGCCACTCGTCGCGGATGTTATGCTTAAAGGCCGCTAGGGCTTCGGCATCCGGACAGTCGACGATTTTGTTCTTTTTAGTTAGGAACCGGGTCCAGAATTTCCTAGCTGACTCTCCGGGCTGTTGGGTTATGTGACTTAAGTCATCTGCATCCGGTGGCCGCACATAAGTGCCCTGGAAGTAGTCAAGGAATGCGTCTTCCAGGTTCTCCCCACTGCCAATGGAGTTTGCCAGCAAGCTATTCAGCCAATGCAGAGCCGGTCCTTTGAGCTTGAGTGGGAGGTACTTGATGGCATGTAGATCATCACCGCGGGCCATGTGAATGTGGAGAAGGAAATCTTCAATCCATACTGTGGCGTCTGTTGTACCATCATATGATTCAATGTTCACGGGTTTAAACCCTTCTAGGAATTCATGATCCATTACTTCATCAGTGAAGCATAGGGGGTGTGCGGCGCCTCTATGCCGGGCTACTTCACGACACAGTTCAAATGAGTCTGGTGTTTTGTATTCAGCCTGGCCGGATTTGTTTTTAGTATATCCGGTGTGACGGTCATCGTCACGTGTTGGGGCGCGCTCGCGTGATCCGTAGATCGATCTTGACTGTCTTGCTTTGTTTTCCAATATGTCTCACAGGTCCTGCGTGTAGCCCCGGGCCTTAGTGTTTTTGTTAGGTTGGCGGCGGGTTGCGGGCTAGACTTCGGGCTGGTACGCCGCTTTGTCTCGGCTACGGGGTGGCCGGTCAGCTGCATCATGCGCTGGTAGTGTAGGCTTTAATGCCTCCTCCTTGAGTTGAGGTAGCAACCTGCACTTTGGGTAACTTTTGGTAGGGCGCTCGAGTCCGTATTCCTCGGCTGCCAGGATTTCAGTCCATCTATCGGTTAGCAGATCTTGATCAGCTTGAAGCTGCTGACTTCAGGCTTTTTGCAGTGGCTATAAGCCGGTGCTTGAATCGCTCCTGCTCGACGGGATCCTCAGGCACAATGAATTCTTTGTCGCCAAGGCTTACTTTGTCTTCGGAGAGGGGCATGTAATTATCATCCTCTGATGCTCCGTCCACTGCCTGTTCCTTAGGGCTAGCTTGCCCGTCCTCCCGTTCGGCCTGCTCAAAGCCTGGCTGGGCGGGGTTGTTTTCGTCTTCGGCACCATCCGGATTGCTCGTGCCAGTATCACTATTTTTGCTCTGGCGGGGCTTAGAGGGGCGCCTATGACGCCGGTGCTTAGATTGCTTCTCAGGGGGATTATCCTCCGTTGCCTCATCGCCATCGTCTTCTTTGGGTGTGTCCACCATATATATATATATCATATGATGAGGTGGCTGTCCAGCGCCCTATGGGTGGTGGTTCCTATTCTTCTCCTGCATCCTTGTCCATACCGTTGATGTCTTCGGAGTTGAAGTGAAGCACATCGGTTAAGTCGTCGACAGTGGCTATTAAGTGGGTGGTGGGTGGGGAACGAATTTCTTCGTCGTCCGCTTCCCACTCCAGCCGGACATAGTTCGGCCAAGAGTCTACTGACAGGGAGAGATACCTCAATGAATTTAGCATATCGCCCAAGGGCGAGTGCTGAAAGATATCTATGGAGGTAAACTCCATGATCGGCGCCCAATCAGATTCGATAGGCATGGATGCGCGCAGTTCAGAGCTTGTAGCCGGAGACGAGTCCGAGGGTCCGATGACATCAGCCTCATAGGAGGTGAGGTCAGTGTTCGGCTCTATCGCCGTTGAGGGTGCAGCCTCCTTGGCGGGGTCCATCCAGCCATCCTCGGATGGCATGATCTGCATGCTCTAGATTGAAGGCCGGGGCAGCCGCAGGTGTGATCTCCTGAACACTGTTCGATGGCAGATCTAAGTCATGCTCGTCATAACTGTTCGGCGCACCTGACATGGGCTCGAATCCGTCGAAGATCAAGTCCCCTCGGATGTCGGCAGTATAGTTCAAGCTTCCAAACCTGACATGATGGCCACGGGCGTAGCTATCGATCTGCTCCAGATGGCCAAGCGAGTTGGCCCGCAGTACGAAGCCACCGAATATGAAGATCTGTCCATGGAGGAAAACCTCACCCTGGACTGCATCGTTGAAGATGATTGAAGGAGCCATCAAGCCTTATCGTGACGACACAGTGGAACTCTCAATGAAAGCACCAATGTCAGTGTCGAAACCAGCGGATCTCGGGTAGGGGGTCTCGAACTGTGCGTCTGAGGCTAATGGTAATAGGAGGCGGGGGACACGATGTTTACCCAGGTTCGGGCCCTCTTGATGGAGGTAATACCCTACTTCCTACTTGATTGATCTTGATGATATGAGTATTATAAGAGTTGATCTACCACGAGATCGTAGAGGCTAAACCTTAGAAGCTAGCCTATGATTATGATTGTTGTTGTCCTACGGACTAAACCCTCCGGTTTATATAGACATCGGAGGGGGCTAGGGTTACACACAGTCGGTTACAGAGAAGGAGATATACATATCCTAATTGCCAAGCTTGCCTTCCATGCAAAAGAGAGTCCCACCCGGACACGGGACGAAGTCTTCAATCTTGTATCTTCATAGTCCAACAGTCCGGCCAAAGTATATAGTCTGGCTGTCCGAGGACCCCCTAATCCAGGACTCCCTCACCGGCAACCTCCTTTGCCGGTCTGCTGCGCCCAGCGCCCCCTCCTCCCTTCTCCCCGTCACGACTGCCGGTCCAAAAATTTGATCGGTTTCTTTCTCCTTCCCCTTCCATAAGGCAGAGTCGATTGGTCCACGCATGTGGGTTTCTTCGCTTTCAGTACATGTGTGCGTGCTTGCCCTTGGTGAGGGAAGATGGCTACGGTGGTCAGGCCGACCCCGATGCTTCTCAGGCGGGGTATGGTGGCCGCAGCGGCCGGGCCATACTACGGAAGCTGCGGTGGTGGACTAGGCGACAGCAATCCCGATGGCGGCACTGGCCGTGGGCGATACTACCATGGACACGGAAGCTGTGCCGGTGGTGGTGGTCATGGCCGTGGTTACTACCAACGAGATAGCGGTGGCCGTGGGTACTACCAAGGAGGTGGAGATGGTGGTTGTGGTCATGGCTGTGGGTACTACCAAGGAGGCCGCAAGAGCCTGTACACTGTCGGTGACCTGCCGTTCAACACCAAGGAGTTCAATGTCACCTTATCTGACAACAAGCAAGCTCCATCTAGGCAAAGGTAAACTGAGTTAGTTAGTTAGTTAGTTAGTCAGTGAGCCACATGACATGATAAGATGAGGTGATCAGGTTCCCCATGACATGTATGTTTGCAGGAGGGTGAGGAAGTTCAAGGTGACCATCAAGCACGCCACCCTGGTAAGATTGCAGCAGCTGCAGATACTCATGGTTGTAATCTCCACGGACATACTAGTGCAGGCGCTGCGGTCGTCATCATCTTTGCCAAATGCAGAATTCATTACTTTTTTGGTTCCTGATTTCTCCAAGTGGAGACCAAGTGAACCATTTGACCTCATTTTCGATTATACGCTCGTGTCAATTTATCTTGTTATTTGTTATTCTAGAGGTAGTTTAGGTCACCCTTATTAATTAACACAGGTTCTTTAGTGCACTTGATCCGCGATTGAGGCTGACTTGGGCAGAGACAGTTAGTCGCCTTCAGGAGCCAGATGGAGAGCTTATCACCTCGATATATTTAGTAAGAACAAAATCTCTTATGCTTCTTGTTTATTTCTGCCTTGAAGATGTTATTCTACTTATCATATGATATTATGATATACTAAACTGAACTCTAAAGGTTTGGACCATTTGGTTTACCTTTATGATTTTCTAAGTTGTTCTATGTTACAAGAATATCATAATCATGGAGGATTGTGGTGGTATGTCTGTCCTTATATCAAGGATCAAGAGTAGACAGAGTAGTCATAGGTATCAACTGCAAGTTCTGAACCCTGAAGAAAGCAAATAGAATCTAGGTATCTTAGTAGAGCCAGATTCTTATGAGTAATTACCTTATAGTTTCCTGGATTGTGTTCCGGAGAACTGCAACATGCAACAATTCATACCAATGGACGTTGGATGAATTGATTAATATTGGGTCCATAGCTTGCTGTAAATCAGCAGACTTTGCAGCCAAGTCTGAGCACTTGATGCAAATCTACCAGTCATCTTATCGTGTTTTCCTCATTTCCTATCCTTATGTAGCCACATGTTTTCATGACCTTTGCAGGTGCTCGACATTGTGTAGCGACATCATGCTCAATGAACAGAACGACATAGGGTAACATATGCTCTTTGCCCTTTGCGTCGTTAGTCGTTATCGATCATTTTGCATGCTTTTCTTATTTTTTGAGGGCTTGTTGTCACTGTGTGCCTCAGGTTCATCCGGCTAGACCGGTCTTTCTTCTCGCAGACCATCGAAGAACACATCAAGTTAGGCCAGGATATCGAAGGATGGCATGATTTCTACCAAAGCATCAAACCTACCCAGAGTGGATTGTCCCTCAACATAGGTCTGTCACATGTATTCCTTGCATTCTGTTTCCACTTACCTGAAACATGTTGTGCCAGGAGGCATGAGTGATGTTACTGCCAGTAAATGTATTGTGAATTTTCGATTTCCAACATGTCATTGACTGCTTTTGTTCGAGTTGCGTTGCTGACCGATTTCATAGGGGAGGTTCTTAACAGGAGAGATCTCATTCGCGGCATTAATGATCTTGATTATCTTGAGGTATGCATATTTTTTGTATCAAATGTATCGCAGCCCAGTTGCTGCTATGGTGGTATGGTAGGTTCACATTCCACTGCATATTAAGAAGGCCCTCAGGGGTCTGAGAGTTGAGGTCGCCCATCGAGGAGAAGTGTGCAGAAAATAACCCATCGCTAGCTTGACAAAGCAGTCCAACAGAGATTTGGGGTTTGAATTATCGACCGACGAAACCAAGACTGTGAGGGAGTACTTTTGAGAAACCTACAAGATGCAACTAGGTTATGATTTTCTCCCCTGCCTGCAAGTTGGTACAGAGTAGAAACCCAGCTATCTTCCAATGGAGGTTTGTGCAAATGGAGGCCAAGTTGCTGCTGTGGTGGTATAGTAAGACTGAACTCAACTCATCGGCTGTGGCAAAATGATCTCCTTACAAATACTAACTAATTTGCTTATATGCTCTGGTTCTCATGTTACTATATGAATTAGGCGCCTCCAAATAAGTTCTCAAAAATAAAAAATAAGTTTGTTCAGATTCAGCACGTGGGTCTTGTTGCAATTGCTTGCGTCAATTGTAGCTCGTTTATTTGTATTCTCTTAGTTAGTTCATTATTCAGGCTCTGCTACTTATCATCACTTTTTCCTTCTTCACATGCATTATTCTAAACTTTGAGTCCATCTTCATATGCATTTTTTGTTCTGATATATCATAAGTTTGAGTCCAGCTCTTTGGTTGTTTTCTGAAGCTTGATATATATTACCTGATTGGTACAACTGAATTTGCTTGATGGAGGACCTACTGGAGGCTCTGATGACAGAGATTCTCAAGAGGATCACCAGTACAAGTGATCTGAACTATCTTTCCCTTGTGTCAAAGCAGCTCCACAAAATTGAGGGAATCAAAGGGGTGCTATCCATGTTGGTTCCGGTCTTTGCTCTGCTAGAAAAGCACTGACATCATTGTGTGCCCGGTTCCCAAATTTGCGGAAATTCGAAATCGATTACTCTGGTTGGATACCATAAGGTGTTCAAATGGAGGCCAAGTTGCTGCTGTGGTGGTATGGTAAGACTATGAACTCAAATCATTGGCTATGGCAAAATGATATCCCTAAATAAAAAAACAGATAAAAATCTTGTCTTCCTACTTACTTCTACTAACCAAGAAAAATAAACTATAAAGGAATATTCTCAAAAAATAGATAAAATATCACTTTTTAGTTTCAAATGTAACTCCCAACTTGTCTTTTACTTACATTACATGCATGTTCATCGTCTTTGGATGGTGTTGTGCTTGTACATACCGGAAGTGCAGGTAAAACAAAGTTTTGGATGGTCTACAAGAATCTGAATGAATTCATCTCCAACCAGCATGCATGTTGTTTGTTTGGAAATAAATATTGCCTTTGAAATGTACGAGTGATTCTTGGCATCTGACGATGCCGAATCCAACACTGATGTTGCCTTGTTAAGCATACCTTTATAAATTCTCTTGGGAAGAAAATGTATAAATTGTAATTTGCAACATTGCCCCCAAAATAGATGAGGTTCACACATATAATCATGGATTTGTGTAGCTTTTGAAAGCACCATTAATGACCTCTATTTGTATAAAGAGTAGAAAAAATGACATTCAACAACTTTAAACCTAACTCTCAGTAGTTTTAAGAGCCTGAAAACGTGGTTTTGGACCTCCCATACTAACTTAGAAAGTATGGTATCAAATCATATGATGACTATTATCTTGGTTGTTTTTTTCCTGTTTGTCATTCTCTTACACTGTCATCGAGAGCTATAAGCATACGTAGTACTTATGAGACATGTATAGAAGGTGTATTTGATTGAGAGTAGATGTATCTCTGGAAATAGCATTAGTCGAGACATGCATTGCACATGCAAGCTTACTAGTGTTATTAAATAATTATTGTTTTTTAAATAATAGTTTCAAACTCAAACGATGAAACGTGTGACTTCATGCTCAAGCTAAACTCCTGAGGGTTAATAGGATTGACAGCTTACTATTGTCAGGAAAACAATAAGTGTAGACTTGGAAACTAGGGGGAATAGAACTCAGAAGTTAAGCATGCTCAAGCTTGAGTAGTGAGAGGATGGGTGACCGGCCGAGAAGTTAGACGATTTGGAATGAGTCCTCCACACTTGAGCAATGATGAGGGATGATCAGATATTAAATCATCAACTAATTCAGAAAGTTAAAAATTGGAAAAAAATCAAATTTTTTTCAAAAAAATGAAAAGAAATTCAAAAAAAATCCTTTAGTCCCAGTTGGTGTTACCAACCGTGTGGGCTCGTGCCACGTGGTGGGCCTTTGGTCCCGGGTCATGTTGAACCGGGTCTAAAGGGGGGGTCTTTAGTCTCCATCCTTTAGTGCCGGTTGTAGAATCGGGACTAAAGATCCTTACGAACCGGGACTAAAGCCCGATTCTACACTAGTGCCCTAAAGCCTTGGGATTCGCAGCTCTCAAACTCGAGGAATAGTGAAGACCGAGAGAGAAACACGAGGTAGAGATAAAACGTAGATGAAAAATAGTAGATTGATTTGTTTGATTGTGTGTTGCTCAATTGCCCATCACCCCCAACGTATATAAGAGGCGGCTGGACTTCCCGTACAAGTAAAGGATTCATCTAAGCTTCTCTTACAAGAAAAATTACATCAGTTCACGTCCAAAAAATTACATTAATTCACTTCCTAGAGTCTTAGTTCTAGTCCAACTCGAATTACGTCTGAATCTGGCCCAGATTTCCATCTTACTCCTTGCGCGGGCCATAGAATTTGCACATGTCCTCGGACTAAGACAGTCCAAACATCAATTTTGCGCGCCTCGACGAGGCCAACAATCGTATGTTAATGACTTTTCCAAATAAGGTCATCTTATATAATCTACGAGGTCATCTAGCCGAACTCAGTCATGCAACTGACTGAACTGTCTAAGTCTTATAGCGACTTTGCAGGCTGTATCCTATCTAAGATGATGATGACTCCAAAAACAAAGTTGATCGTTTCAACTATACACACAACTTTTATGTTGAACACTTTTCCATTCGAGGCCATCTATATAACCTTTTGGGCCCATCTTCAGCTTTTGATCGGATTGGCCGATAAAACTCGGATTTGAATTTCTCCAGTCGGATATTAGGTTCTTTCACTCGGGTTGCACAACTAGATTTCTTCATTTCGATAACAACCTTTCACTTTAATGGCAAACTTTTCATTCGACCGACAACGTTCAATCGCCCGCCATCTTTTCATTCAGATTTTCCGACTGAAAACTCACTTTGGTCTTGTTTTGCCTTCCCAGGTGAGACAATTTATATATTAAAATCAATCAGCTCAACGAGATGAAACTTTTTTGTGTTGAAGGTTTTTTCGTTCGAGGTCGTCTTGAGTGCCGAATAGGTCGCGTGACCCATCAGACATCACCTAGATGGGTGTCTCGTACCTCACGCCACTTTTTCACTACTCAGGGTCGGTCCGTAGTGTATTGGCTCCACTTTTGCATATGACCTCATATTGAGAATATTTATATATCAAAATCAATTAGCTCGACGGGATGAAGACAATTTATGTAGAACAGTCTTTCATCTAATGTCATCTTGGAGGCGTAATCGGCCAAACAGCACTCAAAATACGAAACCTTGATACTTCGAGCATCGTTTCGACCCTTAAGATGAGGTTGAATGGTGATAACCCAAACATCAAAGTTGTTCCACTTGGCGATGCGAAATTTTCTTATGTTGAAAACCTTTTCATTTAGGGACATCTTAATTACGTTTTGGCCCATGCCAAAAATTGATGTCAACACGCTGCGACTCTTACGCATCTGTGCTATGAATAAACTTTCTACAGGCGACCTCAACTAATGCACTGAATTAGTTTACCAGGCACTGAATTGATTGGTTGTGGGCAACATGAAGGAAATATGCCCTAGAGGCAAGTTGTTATTCATATTTCCTTATATCATGATAAATGTTTATTATTCATGCTAGAATTGTATTAACCGGAAACTTAGTACATGTGTGGATACATAGACAAAACATAGTGTCCCTAGTATGCCTCTACTTGACTAGATCGTTTATCAAAATGGTTATGTTTCCTGACCATAAACATGTGTTGTTATTTGATGAACGGGATCACATCATTAGGAGAATGATATGATGGACAAGACCTATCCATTGGCTTAGCATTATGATCGTTACAGTTCATTGCTACTGCTTTCTTCATGACTTATACAAGTTCCTCAGACTATGAGATTATGAAACTCCCGAATACCGGAGGAACACTTTGTGTGCTATCAAACATCACAACGTAAAAGGGTGATTATAAAGATGCTCTACAGGTGTCTCCTAAGGTGTTTGTTGGGTTTGCATAGATCGAGATTAGGATTTGTCACTCCGTGTTTCGGAGAGGTATCTTTCGGCCCTCTCGGTAATACTCATCACTATAACCCTTGCAAGCATTGTGACTAATGAGTTAGTTACGGGATGAAGTAATACAGAACGAGTAAAGAGACTTGCCGGTAATGAGATTGAACTAGGTATGATGATATCGACGATCGAATCTCGGGCAAGTAACATACCGATGACAAAGGGAACAACGTATGTTGTTATGCGGTTTGACCAATAAAGATCTTCGAAGAATATGTAGGAGCCAATATGAGCATCCAGGTTCCGCTATTGGTTATTGACCGGAGATATGTCTCCATCATTTCTACATAGTTCTCGAACCCGTAGCTAGGGTCCGCACGCTTAACGTTCGATGACGATTTGTATTATGAGTTATGTGATTTGATGACCGAAGTTTGTTCAGAGTCTCGGATGAGATCACGGACGTGACGAGGAGTCTCAAAATGGTCGAGACATAAAGATCGATATATTGGAAGGCTATATTCAGACATCGAAACGGTTCCGAGTGATTCAGGTATTTTTCGGAGTACCGGGGAGTTATGGGAATTCACCAGGAGAAGTAATGGGCCTTATCTTTAGTGGAGAGAGGGGAGAAAGGCCCAGAGGTGGCGCGCGCATCCCCCTTCCCAAACCGAATTGGACAAGGGGTAGGGGCGCAGCGCCCCTTTCCTTCCCCCTCTCCCTCTCTTTCCTTCTCTCCTACTCTGAATAGAAAAGGGAATCCTACTAGGACATGGGACTCCTAGTAGGACTCCCTATGCTTGGCACGCCCCCTAGGACGGCTACCTCCTCCATCCCTCCTTTATATACGGGGGAGGGGAGCACCCCAAGCACACACAAGTTGATCTTTTAGCCGTGTGCGGTGCCCCCCTCCACAGTTACACACCTCTGTCATATCGTCGTAGTGCTTAGGCGAAGCCCTGCGTCGGTAGCATCATCTTCACCGTCACCACGCCGTCGTGCTGATGGAACTCACCCTCATCTTCAACTGGATCAAGAGCATAAGGGACGTCATCGAGCTGAACGTGTGCTGAACGTGGAGGTGTCGTGCGTTCGGTACTTGATCGGTTGGATCGTGAAGAAGTTCGACTACATCAACCATGTTATTGAAATGCTTCTGCTTTCGATCTATGAGGGTACGTGGACACACTCTCCCCTCTCGTTGTTGTGCATCTCCTAGATAGATCTTGCGTGGTCTTAGGAATTTTTTTGACATTAGCGCGTTCCCCAACAGTGGCATCCGAGCCAGGTCTATGCGTAGATGTTATATGTACGAGTAGAACACAAAGAGTTGTGGGCGATAATAGTCATACTGCTTACCACCAATGTCTTACTTTGATTCGGCGGTATTGTTGGATGAAGCGGCCCGAACCGACATTACATGACCGCATTCATGAGACTGGTTCTACCGACGTGCTTTTGCACATAGGTGGCTGGCGGGTGTCTGTTTCTCCAACTTTAGTTGAATCGAGTTTTATTATGACCGGTCCTTGTTGAAGGTTAAAACAACACACTTGAAGAAAAATCATTGTCGTTTTGATGCATAGGTAAGAATGGTTCTTGCTAGAAGCCCGTAGCAGCCACGTAAAACTTGCAACAACAAAGTAGAGGACGTCTAACTTGTTTTTGCAGGGCTTGCTGTGATGTGATATGGTCAAGGCATGATGTGATATAAATTGTTGTATGAGATGATCATGTTTTGTAACAAAGTTATCGGCAACTGGCAGGAGCCATATGGTTGTCGCTTTATTGTATGCAATGCAATCGCCATCTAATTGTTTTACTTTATCACTAAGCGGTAGCGATAGTCGTAGAAGCAACAGTTGGCGAGACGACAACGATGCTACAATGGAGATCAAGGTGTCGCGCCGGTGACGATGGAGATCATGACGATGCTTCGGTGATGGAGATCATGAGCACAAGATGATGATGGCCATATCATGTCACATATTTTGATTGCATATGATGTTTATCTTTTATGCATCTTATTTTCATTAGTACGGTGGTAGCATTATAAGATGATCCCTTACTAAATTTCAAGGTATAAGTGTTCTCCCTAAGTATGCACTGTTGCAACAGTTCGTCGTGCCGAGACACCACATGATGGTCGGGTGTGATAAGCTCTAAGTTCACATACAATGGGTGCAAGCAAGTTTTGCACACGCAGAATACTCGGGTTAAACTTGACGAACCTAGCATATGCAAATATGGCCTCGGAACACTGGAGACCGAAAGGTCGAGCGTGAATCATATAATAGATATGATCAACATAGTGATGTTCACCATTGAAAACTACTCCATCTCACGTGATGATCAGACATGGTTTAGTTGATTTGGATCACGTGATCATTTAGATGACTAGAGGGCTGTCTATAAGTGGGAGTTCTTAAGTAATATGATTAACTGAACTTTAATTTATCATGAACTTAGTCCTCATAGTATTTTGCAAATTATGTTGTAGATCAATAGCTCGCATTATAGCTTCCCTATGTTTTTTATATGTTCCTAGAGAAAACTAAGTTTAAAGATGATAGTAGCAATGATGCGGACTGGGTCCATGATCTGAGGTGTATCCTCATTGCTGCACAAAAGAATTATGTCCTTGATGCACCGCTAGGTGACAGACCTATTGCAGGACAGATGCAGATGTTATGAACGTTTGGCTAGGTCACTATGATGACTACTTGATAGTTTAGTGCACCATGCTTTACGGCTAAGAATCAAGACTTCATAAAAGTTTTTGAAACGTCACGGAACATATGAGATGTTCCAAGAGCTAAAATTGGTATTTTAGACTCATGCCCGTGTCAAGAGGTATGAGACCTTTGACAAGTACTTTGCCTAAAAAATGGAGGAGAATTGCTCAACTAGTGAGCATGTGCTCAGAATGTCTGGGTACTACAATCACATGAATCAAGTGGGAGTTAATCTTCCAGATAAGATAGTGATTGACAGAGTTCTCTAGTCACCATCACCAAGTTACTGGAACTTTGTGATGAACTATTGTATGCAAGGGATGGCGAAAACAATTCCTGAGCTCTTCGTGATGCTGAAATCGACGAAGGTAGAAATCAAGAAAAATCATCAAGTGTTGATGATTAAACAAGATCACTAGTTTCAAGAAAAGGGCAAAGGGAAAGAAAGGGAACTTCAAGAAAAATGGCAAGCAAGTTGTCACTCCTGTGAAGAAGCCCAATGTTAGACCTAAGCCTGAAACTGAGTGCTTCTACTTCAAAGGAAATGGTCACTGGAAGTGGAACTGCCCCTTGCAAAGTGAACAAAGGTATATTTGATATACATGTTATTGATGTGTACCTTACTAGTGCTCGTAGTAATCCATGGCTATTTGATACTTGTTCGGTTGCTAAGATTAGTAACTCAAAACAGGAGTTGCAGAATAAATAGAAACTAGTTGAGGATGAAGTGACGATGTGTGTTGGAAGTGGTCCAAGATTGATATGATCATCATGGAGCACTCCCTATACTTTCGGGATTAGTGTTGAACCTAAATAAAAGTTATTTGGTGTTTGCGTTGAGCATGAATATGATTAGATCATGTTAATTGCAATACAGTTATTCATTTAAGACAGAGAATAATTGTTATTCTGTTTACATGAATAAAACCTTCTATGGTCATACACCAAATGTTGATGGTTTATTGAATCTCGATCATGGTAATACACATATTCATAGTTTTGATGCCAAAAGATGCAAAATTGATAATGATAGTGCAATTTATTTGTGGCACTGCCGTTTGGGTCATATCGGTGTAAAGCGCGTAAAGAAACTCCATGCTGATGGACTTTTGGAATCACTTGATTGAATCATTTGATGCTTTCGAACCGTGTCTTATGGGCAAGATGACTAAAACTCCGTTCTCCGGAACAATGGAACGAGCTAGTGACTTATTGGAAATAATACATACCAATGTATTGGTCCAATGAGTGTTGATGCTCATGGCGGGTATCGTTATTTTCTGACCTTCACAGATGATTTGAGCAGATATGGGTATATCTACTTAATGAAACACAAGTCTGAAATTTTTTAAAAGTTCAAAGAATTTCAAAGTGAAGTGGAAAATCATCGTAACAAGAAAATAAAGTTTCTACGATCTGATCATGGAGGAGAATTTTTGAGTTACAAGTTTAGCCTTCATTTAAAAACAATGTGGAATAGTTTCACAGCTCACGACACCTGGAACACCACAGCGTAATGGTGTGTCCGAATGTCGTAACCGCACTTTATTAGATATGGTGCGATCTATGATGTCTCTTACCGATTTACCACTATTGCTTTGAGGTTGCGCATTACAGACAGCTGCATTCGCGTTAAAAAGGGCACCATCGAAATCCGTTGAGACGACGCCTTATGAACTGTGTTTTGGCAAGAAACCAAAGTTGTCGTTACTTAAAGTTTGGGGCTGCGATGCTTATGTGAAAAAGCTTCAACCTGATAAGCTCGAATCCAAATCGGAGAAGTGCGTCTTCATAGGATACCAAAAGGAAACTGTTGGGTACACCTTCTATCACAGATCCGAAGGCAAGATATTTGTTGCTAAGAATGGATCCTTTCTCGAGAAGGAGTTTCTCTCGAAAGAAGTGAGTGGGAGGAAAGTAGAACTTAATGAGGTAATTGTACCTTCTCCCTTATTGGAAAGTAGTTCATCACATAAATCAGTTCCAATGATTCCTACACCAATTAGTGAGGAAGTTAATAATGATGATCATGAAACTTCGGATCAAGTTACTACCGAATCTCGTAGGTCTTCTAGAGTAAGATTTTGCACCAGAGTGGTACGGTAATCATGTTCTGGAAGTCATGTTACTAGACCATGATGAACCTACAAACTATGAGGAAGCGATGATCAGCCCAGATTCTGCAAAATGGCTTGAGGCCATGAAATCTGAGATGGGATCCATGTATGAGAACAAAGTGTGGACTTTGGTGGACTTTCCCGATGATCGGTAAGCTATAGAAAATAAATGGATCTTCAAGAGGAAGACGGATTCTAATGGTAGTGCTACTATCTACAAAGCTCGACTAGTCGCAAAAGGGTTTTTGACAAGTTCAAGATGTTGACTACAATGAGATTTTCTCAACCATAGCGATGCTTAAGTCCGTCCGAATCATGTTAGCAATTGTCATATTTTATGAAATCTGGCAAATGGATGTCAAAAATGTATTCCTTAAATGGATATCTCTGAGGAGAGTTGTATATGATGCAACCAGAAGGTTTTGTCATTCCTAAAGGTGCTAACAAAGTGTGTGAGCTCTAGTGATCCATCAGTGGACTGGTGCAAGCATATCGGAGTTGGGATATACGCTTTGATGAGTTGACCAAAGCATATAGTTTTATACAGACTTACAGTGAAGCCTGTATTTACAAGAAAGTGAGTGGGAGCACTACAGCCTTCTGATAAGTATATGTGAATGGCATATTGTTGATCGAAAATGATGTAGAATTTTCTGGAAAGCATAAAGGAAAATTTGAAAGGAGTTTTTCAAACAAACCTTGGTGAAGCTGCTTACATATTGGGCATCAAGATCTATAGAGATAGATCAAGACGCTTGGTAAGATTTTTCAATGAGTATATTCCTTGACAAGTTTTTGAAGGAGTTCAAAATGGATCAGTCAAAGAAGAAGTTCTTGTCTGTATTACAAGGTGTAAAGTTGAGTAAGACTCAAAGCCCAACCACGACAGAAGATAGAAAGAGAATGAAAGTCATTCCCTATGCCTCAGTCATAGGTTCTATAAAGTATGCTTTGTTGTGTACCAGACCTATTGTGTACCTTGCCATGAGTTTGGCAAAGGGGAACAATAGTGATTTAGGAGTAGATCACTGGACAACGGTCAAAATTATCCTTAGTGAGGACTAAGGAAATGTTTCTCGGTTATGGAGGTGAAAAAGAGTTCATCATAAAGAGTTATGTCGATGCAAGCTTTTACACCGATCCAGATGACTCTGAGTCTCAATCTGGATACATATTGAAAGTGGGAGCAATTAGCTAAGAGTAGCTCCATGAAGAGCATTGTAGACATAGAATATTTGCAAAATACATACGGCTCTGAATGTAACAGACCTGTTGACTAAATTTCTCTCACGAGCAAAACATGATCACACCTTAGTACTCTTTGGGTGTTATTCACATAGCAATGTGAACTAGATTATTGACTCTAGTTAACCCTTTGGGTGTTGGTCACATGGCGATGTGAATTATGGATGTTAATCACATACAGATGTGAACTATTGCTGTTAAATCACATGGAGATGTGAACTAGATTATTGACTCTATTGCAAGTGGGAGAGTGAAGGAAATATGCCCTAGAGGCAATAATAAAATTGTTATTTATATTTCCTTATATCATGATAAATGTTTATCATTCATGCTAGAATTGTATTAACTGGAAACTTACTACTTGTGTGAATACATAGACAAAACATAGTGTCCCTAGTATGCCTCTACTTGACTAGCTCATTTATCGAAGATGGTTATGTTTCCTGACCATAGACATGTGTTGTCATTTGATAAACGGGATCACATAATTAGGAGAATGATATGATCTACAAGACCCATCCATTAGCTTAGCATTATGATCGTTACAGTTTCATTGCTACTGCTTTCTTCATGACTTATACAAGTTCCTCAGACTATGAGATTATGCAACTCCCGAATACCGGAGGAACACTTTGTGTGCTATCAAACGTCACAACGTAAATGGGTGATTATAAAGATGCTCTACAGGTGTCTCCTAAGGTGTTTGTTGGGTTGGCATAGATCGAGATTAGGTTTTGTCACTCCGTGTTTCAGAGAGGTATCTCTAGGCCCTCTCAGTAATACTCATCACTATAACCCTTGCAAGCATTGTGACTAATGAGTTAGTTACGGGATGAAGTATTACGGAACGAGTAAAGAGACTTGCCGGTAACGAGATTGAACTAGGTATGATGATATCGACGATTGAATCTCGAGCAAGTAACATACCGATGACAAAGGGAACAACGTATGTTGTTATGCGGTTTGACCGATAAAGATCTTCGCAGAATATGTAGGAGCCAATATGAGCATCCAGGTTCCGCTATTGGTTATTGACCGGAGATGTGTCTCGGTCATGTCTACATAGTTCTCGAACCCGTAGGGTCCGCACGCTTAACGTTCGATGACGATTTGTATTATGAGTTATGTGATTTGATGACCGAAGTTTGTTCGGAGTCCCGGATGAGATCATGGACATGGCGAGGAGTCTCGAAATGGTCGAGATGTAAAGATCGATATATTGGAAGGCTATATTCGGACATCGGAAAGGTTCCGAGTGATTCAGGTATTTTCCGGAGTACCGGGGAGTTACGGGAATTCACCGGGAGAAGTAATGGGCCTTATTGGGATTTAGTGGAGAGAAGGGAGAAGGGCCAAGAGGAGGCGCACGCCTCCCCCCTTCCCAAACTGAATTGGACAAGGGGTAGGGGCGCAGCCCCCCTTTCCTTCTCCCTCTCCCTCTCTTTCCTTCTCTCCTACTCTGAATAGGAAAGGGAATCCTAGCTACTAGGACTTGGGAGTCCTAGTAGGACTCCCTATGCTTGGCGCGCCCCCTAGGCCGGCCGCCTCCTCCCTCCCTCCTTTATATACGGGGGAGGGGAGCACCCCAAGGACACACAAGTTCATCTTTTAGCCGTGTGCGGTGCCCCCCTCCACAGTTACACACCTCGGTCATATTGTCGTAGTGCTTAGGCGAAGCCTTGAGTCGGTAGCATCATCATCACCGTCGCCACGCCGTCGTGCTGATGGAATGCGCCCTCGACCTCAACTGGATCAAGAGCACGAGGGACGTCATCGAGCTGAATGTGTGCTGAACGCGAAGGTGCCGTCCGTTCGGTACTTGATCGGTTGGATCGCGAAGAAGTTCGACTACATCAACCGCATTATTGAAACGCTTTCGCTTTCGGTCTACGTGGGTACGTGGACACACTCTCCCCTCTCGTTTCTATGCATCTCCTAGATAGATCTTGCGTGATCGTAGGATAATTTTGAAAATTACCGTGTTATCCAACACAACAAAGAATGAAAAAGGAGAGACCAATTACCCGAAATCACTAGGTATCCTTCACAAAGGTTACTCACATCGGTTTTTTCGCGGTGACAAGTGAGACACAAATCACGAAATGTATCACAACATTGCTTTTCATGCGTCGAGATCTTCGAAACAAGATCTCATCCTATTTTATTTGGATGAACTCTTTTTTCTCGAAAAAAAACTAGGAAACCAGGAAATCAAAAATAGAAAAGAAACCAGAAAAACCATAAAAATGAAACCAAAAACTGAAAAAAAAAATAGCGAAAACTGGAAGCGTTATGTGGCCTCATCTTCTGCATTTCCTTGCTTTGGTACCAATTGTTGAAGCCAAATCTCTCAAGTAGCTCTCTACTTTAAGCAACTCTATGAAGAATATAGAAAAAAAAACGGTGTTTGTCGTGTGTGCAGCTCTCTCGAGAACAGGAGAAAAAAAACGGTGTATGTCGTGTGTTTGCCATGCACTGCACACATGACGTTTTCCTCTTGTTAAAACAAATATGCTTACAACCTTGGAAGTACCACACAGGCCAACCTTCCTGATTTCATGTCACTCACGCCTTTGCACCTCTGGTGAGACAGAACTCCTGCTCGGGTGCATCCACAAGGCAAACTACTCAATCACCATCTAACCTAGGTGCAAAGCCAAAATACATATGCAGATGCATAAATAGTAAGGGTTAAAACTAACACCCGTTGCCCACCGCTGCACCGGGGGCCCTGTCTCCGGCAGGACCATCGCGTGTCCCCTGTCTTCATGCGACGCGCCCATGAGCGTGGACGCCGTTTCAGCGGCCGCGGCCGCGGCCGCTGCGAGCAGAAGCAGCAGCAGCAGCGAACCCCGCCACATGTCGAAGGTCTGGTGCCGGAGCTTGATCTCTTTGCCTAGTTCGTTTTGCAGGGATAAAGAAACAGAGCATTTCGATGTCAGTTGGACTAGCTTTTAAAAACATGGCAAGATTCTTCTCAATTTAAAAATCTTTATTACAATTGGAAGGTGCAGCACTGGCCTACATTCAGACAATAAACGAAAGCATCAGAATACTGTTGTTTTTTTCAAGCAGAACTCTCATTTGACTTATCCAACATCATTTGTACTACTGGAGATGTTATGTTTGACAGCAGTCTTCACTGCGCTAGCAATGTAAAGATTGTTTTGCAGCAGCAGAAAATGGCACTAGGTAAGTATGGTAGTCAAACACAAAGCGGTCAGATATGTTCTATGTATTTGTTCAGTTGGCAATCATGCGCGCACGCGCACACACATATATGCATATGTTAGTAACAGCTAGTGACATTGTTAGTTGTTACTACTCCCTCCGTTCCTAAATATAAGTCTTTGTAGAGATTTCATTAGGAACCACATACGGATGTATATAGATGTATTTTAAGTGTAGATTCATTCATTTTGTTCCGTATATTGTCCATCTAGTGGAATCTCTACAAAAGACTTATATTTAGGAACGGAGGGAGTATGTGTTATGGTGCTACTAACCTGACCATGTTACTATGTGCCGCACAATTAGCCATATAAACCCAAACCCTCGTACTCTGTATTCATGTTGAAAGCCTGAAACCGAAATATAGTGTACTTGTGTGCACTTGCTGTATCAAGAACTCCATCCTATCACATTATTGGACTGCAGAACAGATGCTACCTTCATATGTAGAAACAGTTAACTGTATATGTCGCTCTCTCTGCAGCCTACTGGAAAGTAGTACATGGGCGCACTTGTTCTTAACTAGCTGTTGTTAAATCCTGTCCTAAACTCATTTCACTTACTACAGTATAACCAAGAAAACATGAGCACAAGGCTTGAATCCTTTTCTCACCAGGAAAGGGGGCGTGGCGACGGGCCCGAGCAGCTCGATCTCCTGCACGTCGTGGATGCTCCTCCCGGCCGGCTGCGAGATCCGGTGGGCAGAGGGGACGCACGCCACTCGTGAAACCGGTGCGAGGCGAGTGTCGGTGAGATTGGTATGCAGAGAACGGGGATGATTTGGGAAGGAAGTTTATAGCGGTCGGGCGGAGAAGATGAGGAGTGGGAGATTCGGAATTCGGTGGTCTGGTCTCCATTGTCTGCAAGCAAGCCGTGACCTGAGTGACGTCGCGTTCCGCCGCCCACTCTGGAACAGAGCGAGAAACAAGCGACCTGGGAGAACGGATGTCAACTATCGGTGTCGGCTTGCATTTCAGTTAGGGAAGCTTTCAAGCACGCGTCGACGGGCTCCTTCTGACGGCCGGCCAGGCCGGGAATCGACGAGATTGGCTTTGCTATCCATATGACGCGGCCGCTCACATCCTTTCCGCACTTTCCTCCCATGCATTGGGATGTGTTTTGGAAGATAAGCTTGAGTTGAAGAGAAGCGGAAAAGAAAAACGGGAGCTAGAAGACGTCAGAAGACTAGGGCTTTTTCAGTCCGTTCCGTTGGATGGAGGCTGTCAAGCTTCAATTTAGTCATGCAGCCACAAAACAGGTATTACTTCCATTTCTTGCGTAGAGAAAAGGGGACGCGGTTGCTCCGTCGGGTGGCTCCCACGCATGCCTGAGTCTTTTTTTTTTTGCTGACTTAGAGCATCTACAACCTATGCCCCAATCCGTCCCAAACGCTTGGACGGACGGTCCGTTTACGGTCATAAAAATCTGGGTCCGATTTAGACGGGCTTCCTAAACGGGCCTGAGACACCCGGGCTAATCGACACCCCTCATATCCAGCCCAAATATGGGGGCGCCAGGCGCGTCCGGGTGCGACAGCCCGACCCTACCGCAAATTGCACCAAATCCATCAAACCATTCCTCCTCCTACCTTTCCCGCACCCGAGCCCTTGTCGTCCGCCACCTTTACTCCCCATCCTCACCACCGGTCTCGATCTGCCGCCCTAGATATCGTCCAACCCATCCTCGACCCTCGTGATGGATACCTCGTTTGTCGGCGTCCCTTCCTTAGCTCCATCGTGCAAGGAGGAGAACGTCGCCTGGAAGATGCGGCGACGCCGACAGCGAGAGAGGGAAGCGACAGCGGCGGCACAGGGAGGTGCGGACACGGGCGAGCAGCCCCCCCCCCCCTCACCGCCGCCGCGGCCGAAACCCCGCACCCCTTCCATCCGAGCACCGACGTAGATTACGCCCTCGAACCACATTAGGACAAAGGAGGATCCAACTGCCGGTTAGGCCATTCCTAAGAGCTTTCCGCCCACGCAGATGAGCACGGGCACCGGTGGCGCATGGGCTGCCAACGACATGTTCGACGGAATGACATGTTGGCGGACGAAACCCTCTTGGATGAGCATGCAAAGAAGTGGGTTGTGAAGAAGAAGGAGATCAACGAGCGTAGGGTGTACGAGGCAGCGAGGGCGGCAATGGAAGTGGAGCATGCACAAGGATGTAGCTGGAGCATGATATGTCTCCAACGTATCTATTTTTTTATTCCATGCTATTATATAATCTATCTTGGATGCTCTATGTGCATTTACATGCTATTTTATATCATTTTTAGGTTCTAACCTATTAATCAAGTGTCCAGTGCCAGTTCCTGTTTTTTTTTGCTTGTTCTTAGCTTTTCGGAAAATCTGTACCAAATGGAGTCCAAACGCGGCGAAACTTTTTACGATGTTTTTTTCTGGAACAAAAGAGGCCCTAGAAGGTTGGGGAGGAGGCTAGAAGAGCTATGGGTGAGCGACAAGCTCATAGGGCGCGCCTCGTGGGGTGCCCCTTGAGCTCCCCCCTGAACGTCTTGACCTAATTCCACGTCTATAAATTCAGAAATATTCCCAAACCAACAGAGATCCACCCGAAACACCTTTTTCGCCGCCACAAGCTTCCGTTCTTCCGCGATCCCATCTGGAGGCCTTTTCCGGTACTCTGCTGGAGGGGGAATAGATCACAGAGGGATTCTAGATCATCCTTGCTACCTTCCGATGTTGCGTGAGTAGTTCACCACAGACTTATGGGTCCATAACTAGTAGCTAGATGCCTTCTTTGTCTTTGATCTTCAATAGAATGTTTTCTTCGGTGTTTTTGGAGTTCTATTCGATGTAATCTTCTTTTGTGGTGTGTTTGTTGGCATCCGATGAATTGTGGGTTTATGATCTCAATATTCATGTGAAGTAATTGAGTCTTTTCTGAACTTTATTATGCATGATTTTTGTAGCTTTGTATTTCTCCCAAATCTATCTATTTGGTTTGACCAACTAGACTGATTTATCTTCGGCGAGAGAGGTGCTTTGTGATGGGTTCAATCTTGCGGTGTTCTATATCTCAGTGACAGAAAGGGTCAAGCCATGTATTTGTATTATTGCCTTTAAGGGTAAAATGATGGGTTTGATTCCTATTGATTGAGTTTACTTCGTCTACATCATGTCATCTTACTTAAGACGTTACTCTATTTTTATGAACTTAATACCATAGATGCATGCTGGATAGTGGTCGATTGGTGGAGTAATAGTAGTAGATGCAGGCAGGAGTCGGTCTACTTGTCTCGGATGTGATGCCTATATACATGATCATTGCTTTGAATATAGTCATAACTATGTGCTTTTCTATCAATTGCCCAACAGTAATTTGTGCACCCACCGTAAGCTATGTTTTCGAGCGAGAAGCCTTTAGGGAAAACTATGGGCCCCCGGGTCTACTTTAATCATATAAAAATCCAAAATACCTTTGCTACAATTTTATTTCCTTTATTTTTTCTTTGCAATTTATCTATCTACCATCGAGATTTGATCCTTGCAATTAACGAGTTCAAGGGGGTTGACGATCCTCTTGGCCGCGTTGGGTGCAAGTATTTGCTTTTGTGTCTGCAGGTGTTGTTCACGAGACTTTGCGTGATTCTCCTATGGTTCGATAAACCTTGGTTGTCACTGAGGAAAATATTTTTCTCTACTGTACTGCATCTCCTCTCCTCTTCAGGGAAAATTCCAACGCAGCTCACAAGTAGCAGGAAGAATTTCTAGCGCCCGTTGCCAAGGAGACATCATCAAAACCTATCAAGTACCTTCGCACAAACTATCATCTACTTGCTCTACTTTTTATTTTTCTTTGTCTCTTGTTTTCATCTACTTGTTTGCTTGCTTTGCCGCTATGTCTTAAGAAAATTACTTTGATATTTCTTATCACAAAAGGTAGGCTGAGATTGAGAATACTACTAAGAATTTTATGTTTATGCAGTATGAGCATAACAAATTCTTTACTGAGGAACTTAAAGAACACTATGCTTTACTAGACCCTAGTGGTAAACAACTCGATGAGGTTAATAAAGAAGTTGCCAGCCTTGAATCTCAACTTGCTCTTATTGAAAATTTGATAGGAATGATTTCCGATAAGCAAACTACCCTAGTAAATAAGATGGCCACCATACGAGAGTTACTTTCTCTTGCTAATCATGATTAAGATATTAAAATGATTGGTCTATCGCCCATTGAATATTTATTTAGTAATATAAAACTTGATGGAAGGGGGACTTAAGATGAGTGAATTTTAGTTAGAAGGCGTCCCAATTGTTTAGAGAGTGATAATCTTAATGATAAAAATAATAAAAGTGGGTTTGGAGAGGTCAAAACTTTAATAGATTCATAATCAAGCGTTCAATTTTTCAATTGATGAGAGGTATCATGATTCTTTTCAAATTTCAGAAAGTAGTTATTCACTTCATTTGAAGAATGCAGATGCACATTTTTGTACACCTTAATAGATGGGAAGTACCATTTCTTGAATGACCTTTCAGAATTCTATGGCACTTTAAACACTCAGCAATCACCTTATGAGCAACACCTTCTACCCTATTGAAATCTTGCCAACACTTAGATTTGAGTTTAGGACAAGAAGTACCCTATGGTTGTGACTGTTCAGTTGTAGTTTCATGACATTCAACAGTTTCAGTTATTGTTTCGTCACTTCTTTCCCGCCGTTTACTTGGTTCAGTTGCATTAGAGCCGCCCATTCCATTTGGTCTTGCACGCTTGCACCTAGCAGTGGTAGTAACACGAGCAACGTAAGTAGCCGAACGAGCAGCAGCTAGAGCAACTGGAGGAGATGGAGCAGCCAGACGCGAAGTAACAACAATGGTCAGGCCTTCTTCTCCATCATCTACACCTGCCAGTAGCTACTCGGTTGGCTGGCGAGTAGAGGATTAATAGGCTAATCAGCAAGTTAATCAGATAGTAATCAATTAATCGGGAGATTTATCAGTTTATCAGCTACTCGGTAACCCTACACGTAGGGATTAATCGGACATTTAACTGGTTAATCGTTCAAATTCTTGAACAGGGCCTGCCATACACAACACAACAACGGTTTACCAACCAGTCTAGCACGGTATGGCATCATAGTCTATCATGATATGGCATCTGTAGAGAAAGAGAGGAATACACATATATTCAGTTAGCATCATGCGGTATTTGTACATTATATAGACAATAGTAACAACAAAGAGAGGAGTACTCATACATTCAGTTAGTATCATGATATTATAGAGCCTACCGAATCGGTCCTATACACTACAAAAAAAAGGCACATCCGTGACATTTTTGGCCGAACGAATTTTTTTTCTGTCATACATATGATACTTCTGTGACGATAATTATGACAAAACCCGGTATCATCATAGATGTGGTGGGCTCCTACTTCTATGACAAAAAATCATGACAGAAAATGGGCTTTTCGTCTTGGGCGGGCCGGAGACGCAGCTGCATGACATTCTTTGGGTCGACCATGACGGAAAAAACCATGGTAGAAGCGAGGGCGAGCAAAATTTCTGGGAGTTCCCGATTACGGTGGGAGGTCGGGGGCCGAGCGATGCGCGTTTCTCTCGTACACGTACGCGCGTGTGTGCGAGGCGTTGGCTCTAACTGAACCCGAGTGAGGCATTGGGCTCTAATCTGAACCCGGCGACAGACCGCAGCTACGCGTTCTCGAACCCGAGCGATCGATCGATGGCTGTTAACTAAACCCGATCGGCGATTCGCCGCTCTCGCCGCTAATGAAGCTGATCGATGCTGCCTCTGGGATGAACAGTGAGCGGTGGCGTTGCCTCTGGATGAACAGGACCCCGTGGTGTGGAGGTCTGGATGAACAATAGACGATGGAGGGGTGCCCGTGGAGGGGTGGTTGAATAGGACCCCGTGGTGTGGAGAATTGGATGAACAGTAGAGGGTGGAGTGGTGCCCGTGGAGGGGTGGTTGAATAGTAGCCGGTGGAGTAGCGCGCGGTGGAGGCTGGATGAACAGGAGCCTGTGGAGGCTGGAGGAGGTCGACGGTAGCCCGTGGAGACTGGAGGAGGTCGACGGTGGAGATGAACAGTATCCCGTGGAGTCCCGTTTTACGATACGCCACACCCCTCGCGATGAACAGGACCTCCGTTTCGACCGTAGCGCTCCAACACAAGTCCGTTTCGTCCGTTTTGTGGTATGCCACACCCCTCCAATCAACAGGACCCCCGTTTCGACCGTAGGAGATCCGTTTTCTCCGTCTTGCGGTACGCCACACCCCTCCCGATCAACAGGGCCCCCGTTTCGACCGTAGGAGGTTCGTTTCCTCCATTTTGTGGTACGCCAGACCCCTCCCGATCAACAGGACCCCATTCCAAACGTAGGAGGTCCGTTTCCTCCGTTCTGTGGTACGCCAGGCCTCGTTTCCATCACCTGTTCTGTCCAAGCCCTCCCGATGAACACGACCACGCATTCCGTTCCGACCCAGCCGGTTGGCTCCCCGTGAACACGACAACGACGACGTTTCTCCGTTCCGACCCAGCCATGTACACGAGCCCTGGCCATATGTATGCGCGAGTAGGCATTCGAGACCCTTCCTGTATGTACGTACGTGGCCGTATTTTCTTTCTTGCACCCTGGCCGTTATACGTACGTGTACATGCTACGTGCGCGCCTCTACTACGACATGTGCGCGCCTCTACATCAACCAATATATATGTACGTACACGTTCACAACCAGAATGACAACGCTACGTACGCTTCGACCAGGTGGGTCCCGACTGTCAGGCACTTCCTTGCGTGCGAAGATGTAGCTGGTGGGTCCCAGCAGTCAGGGGGGGCGAATCGTTTTTTTTTGCCTAGACGCACTTCCTTGCATGCGAAGATGTAGCTGGTGGGTCCCAGCAGTCAGGGGGAAACGTTTTTTTCATGAAATACGGTGGCCCGTCCGGTGGGTCCCCGCTGTCAGGTGGAGGAATAATTTCTTTGCGCGTAATAAGGAGGCACTTCCTTGCTGCGGCCGTGGACCCAGCTGTCAGCCTCTCCACGTACAGTCCATGTCCGATGGAAGTCGTTTCTTGACCATGTTGACCACGCCGCGCCGAGAGCACCACGGCAGTGGACGATGGTGAGGCCTAGGAAGGAAACGACTCGGAGCCGGGGAAGACGCAGCAGTGGATGCCCACGCGAAGAGGAGTACGAGGGTTCACTGGTTCGGCTGCGGTGTGAGGTTGCTATCGCCGCAGAATAATAGGGGGTGTGGGTGAGTAGAGGGATGTCCTGGCCAGCGGTGGGAGTAGTAGGGGGTGGTGAGGCCTCTGCGGCATCACAGCCGGCCATGGGAGGCAGGAGCACGCAGCACGACCGACGCTGGTTTGAGCGGCTGGGGCAAGAAGACCAGAGGTTGAAGAAGCACTATGGCCGTTGGATGAACATCGTACGGTAACAGGAGCAAGAATCGTTCATATTGACTAAGTTGACAAAGCCCTCTGTCCCCGTCAACTTGGTAGGCACACAAGTCAGCCTCCCACTATGCTGGGTTCCAGCTAGCAGGGGGAGTATTCATTTTTTTTTGTGCATAATAAGGAGGCACTTCCGATGGGTCCGAGCTGACAGGGGGGGACATTTTTTCGTGAAATACGGTGGCCCGTCTGATGGGTCCCAGCAGTCAGGGGGAAATGTTTTTTTCGCGAAATACTGGTAGCCCGTACGGTGGCTCCCTGCTGTCAGGTGGAGGAATAATTATTTTCCGTGTAATAAGGAGGCACTTCCTTGCGGCTGCCGTGGACCCAGCTATCAGCCTCTCCACGTACAGTACTCTTTCGATGGAAGTTGGTCGTTGACCACATTGACCACGCCGCACCGAGAGCACCACGGCGGTGGACGACGGCGAGGCCTAGCAAGGGGACGACGCGGAGCCGGGGAAGACGCAGCAGTGGAAGCCCGCGCGGAGAGGAGTACGAGGGTTCACCGGTTCGGCTGCGGTGTGAGGCTGTCGTCGCCGCAGAATAACAGGGGGTGTGGGTGAGTAGAGGGATGCCCTAGCCAGCGGTGGGAGTAGTAGGGGCGTGAGGCTGCTGCTGCAAAGACAGCCGCCACGGAGGCAAGAGTAAGCGGTCCCTTGTGTGCTTTAGCTTTAATTTGGAGCAAGAAGATCGAGATTGAAGAAACACGACGGCCATTGGATTGACATCCAACAGTTACGTCTGCTAGAATCGTTTGTTGGCGTATATAATAACTAAAAAATCTTGCATACTGCGTCAACTAAACAGGCCCACAAGTCAGACCACTCCCTCTTTTTTAATAATTTCTATATAGCTCATGGCAACTTCTTATGCAATTTATTGCGATCGTTTTTAGTTGGCCAGGCCAATTTCGCATATTTTGTGGGTTCCAAACTATTTTAATACCGAAATGTCGAGCCAGATTTAAAGTACTTTGAAGATATATTTAAATTAGGTTAATGCCCAGTGAAATAGGAATGTGAAAATGTGAAAAAATTCTGAAATTATAAAGTAATTGCCAATTTGTCATCTATTTTTGTATTTACAACCCATTTCATATTACTTTCACGATTTGCAGGCGTCTTGAAAGAGTTGCAGCCCATCAGGGCATAGAATAATAAGTAGGCCTGGATTGGGTATTCTTCAGAAAAAATAAACTGGGCTCATTTTCACAAAGAAAAAATAGCTGGGTTGGTCACATGGTGAACACAAAATATAAGCCTGGACTAGACAGGCCACAGCCCAGTTCAAACCCTGCTCCGTCTCAACAATAACAAAAAAAATAATGCTCGAGTAGCTACGTCCCAGGTGTCAGCCGATCTTGTGTTGTTCTCTTGTCTATTGACTATATACGCTCACAATGTCGTGGGTCCCAGATGTCAGGAAAACACTAGGAGGAAGCATTTTATTTTTCCATACGCTGACATGGTGGGCCCCTACTGTTATCCTCTCCACGTACTTCTGCCGATTCCTGTTGTTTGTTGACCATGTTGACAATGCGAGAGGGCGGCGCCGCGGCGAGTGCACCAAAGCGCGCGGAGGACGTCGGTGCTAACGATTTAGGAGACGGTGGGGCGGCGATCGCGTCTTGTTGGGGCAGCCACCGTGGGAGGCGGAAGCAAAGGCCCGCCGGTGCTGGTTTGGTTTTGGTAATTTGGAGGAAGACAGATGAAGAAACACGATGATCAGTAAAAGCAGCAGGAGTACTTAACAACCTTAACTGAAACCAGCAGGGGCACTTAACAACCAAAGCTGAAAGTAGTATGAGTACTTATACAGGTTCAACCGTACAAAGCATGCCTCGAACAGTGCTACTTTGCCTACAGTTAACCAAGGGTGAGGCCGCCAAGCCCCAGGACAAGGCCCAGGCACCACCCCACGCATCCAGAACCTTCTGAAAGCGGCTTCATCTCGCAATGTGGTCAATAAACAGGATATTCGCTTTAGAGCCATGGAAAAGCATGAACATAATCTTCTGTCCTATTCTCCAAGATGGACGGGCCTTCATTATTTGAGACCATCCATGAATAAGTATCTTTTCACCTCCAAGGGGAATTGAGTAGGTCGACATAAACATCATGTTGTGACCAAGCGCAAGTCTGACTCGACCATGGTCAGGCATCTGTATAGGAACAATAGAACCGGGCAGTTTCTGTTTCAAGAAGATCACAGTTATAAAACTGTGTATAAGCAATCGTTTATGAACAACATATATAACAGAAAACAGCTCATACCATAAGTTTCTCGACACAGTTGGACCTGCTCAACGAGTGCGGCAGTGACACACATATCCCACATGGCCTTCCACCATTGAAACGCCCCACAGGGACCTCAAGACGATCAATAAAGTGTAGGAACTTCTGGATGTCGATCTAGTCAACTTCAATGCCATCAGTAATAGCCGAGTTATTACAGAGTAACAAACGAGTAGACTGCTTAACTCTGAAAAAACCTACACATGCCACCAATTATAAGAAAATATTAGTTAGAAGTAGCATCTTCGTGAGAGATTCGTTGCTACTTCTAAAGTTAAATTGTGATTAGTTAGACAGAATAGGTGGATTAAGAAGTAATCGAGGCAACAAGCAAGAACCAAATACAAAACTAACATGGATGAACAATTGGAACGACGTCGAGGTGAAAGATCGCAGTGAAGATGAGACTAGGTTCTATAAAAAAAGCAGCGATCTTCTTGGTTCATGAACCCAACTCGGAACTTATATCCATGGCTTGTCTTCACTGTGACCATTAAACTATTGTATTCAGTCATGGCAAGGCCGAGCGTCTTGAGTACATGTGTTCTGGTAGAGCAAATAATACACTGCAGGAAAAATAATATTAGAACACAACATGTTCAAAAAAAAAACCACCCTCCCGGATAGAAAAGAGGATTCTAGGAACATACTATGCGCGTTTCAAAACGTTGTGTTAGGATGAGAAGGAACAAGTGTGGCGTCTCGCCGAGGGTGCAGAAACCTGTAGGGTACTCGCACTTTGGGCACTGCACATGAAACACACTAGATTCAGTAGGAATAAAAATGCATCAACGGCGGCGGCTTCCATCCTAGGATTACCTGCGACCAAGGGACTTGGATTTATCGGGGATGGATGAAGAATTCGTACCTGGTTCTCGATGAGAAAACCCTATGCAATCGCCGAGAGGGGATTTTCTCTGAACAAGCAGACGAGGGAGAAGGGGATTCAGGCCTAGTGAAATATTGCCGCTTCGTCCGTCCAGCTTACTGCTAAAGCTGGAAAGTGGGGGTTGTGATTTGATGGCTCATTGGGCATTACTGCGGCGCTATGACCGGGGTGTGTCTACCGTGAAGTTTTGCACTCTAATTTGTGCATATGGCACGTGGACCCCGTTGCCGGTTGCCCCACATATCAGCGAAAGGAAGTAGAAAGACAGAAGTAACTAGTTACACATAAATATATTTTTTGACAGAGAGATACTCCCTTTGTAAAAAATATACAAATATTTTATATCACAGGCTCACCTTGCCGAGAAATATACTCCCTCTGCAACGCACGGGCATTATGGGGGTTCAGCTTTTTTTATGGGGGTTCAGCTTAGAATATAATACTCATATAGGCTCACGGTTCTGGACTTTGGGCCGCAGGCCGACCCTGCATGTTTGGGGGCCCATGTGTTCTACCTCAGCGCTTTTCATATTGCAAGCGGTCGGTACGTCTAAGCCTGTGAATAGTTTATCATCCAGACTAAAGCCAACCCAAACCAGGTGACTACACAGGCAACATCCAAACCAACTCGATCCAACAAAATTCTGCTAGAATCCAAACCAAACCAATCTGTACTTGTTTTTCACCCAACCCAATCCAAAACCGGTTCCATTTTTGGACTGAATCCACAGATTGAAACCGTGGGCAAGACAAGTCCATAAATGTAGGTGCCGAGTTCATGAATTGCATCTAGGAATCTTTCTACCGGAAGCTGTGAGGGCAACACCAGGAGGTAGAACCTATAGACGGAGCTCTGGATGTCGACGAGGAGACGGAAACCGCAGCGACGGAGACAACTCGAAAGTCGAAACCAACGGCGGCGGCGGAGACAGACTCGAGCTCCATGGCGACGGCGGCGGCGACTCAAGCCTTTGGACGTTGGAACGAACTAAAATCGAGCAGCTTCAAGGGTCGGAAAGCTGGAGGAGAGATGAGCGAGCTCCAGCCGGTGGCGGCGACAGCCGACGGCCAACGTCCCGGCCGCGCATGGCAACGACCATCGAGACTGAAGGCGTTGGTGTTTGGGTCGAGAGACCAGTTTCCATCTACGAGTTGAGATTGTTTGAGACCAATTTGTACGTGTCCAAATTTAACCAGACTAATCCATAATACATAAAGCCCAAACCACACCAGATTATATTAGGGGCCCAACCCATTTAAACCCATCCAAAGACGATCTGGTAGAGAAACAAAATTAAAACTGTGGTTCCAATCCAAACCATTCTGAGGTTTAGGTACGGCGCTGGTTTTAGATGTTGTCGCAAGGCGAATACACAAAATTGAATAAAGCACGGCAGCTGTTGGAATGAAATCGAACGACAGTTCCTAACCAGCAATCAGAGTTGCAATTCTATGAGTGATATACCATGTGATAAATAATACTGTCGTACTACTTATACACACAGGACACTTGTTTCACCATGCCAGATTATTACATAAAAATCTCTCGGAGGATAGATCAGTTCGGCAGTTGCGTGCTGCTACTGAAGAATTTCAAAGTTGATTTGGACCAGCTCTCCTTACCGAGAAAGTTCGATTTTGACATCATCCCCTACCGCAAGATATTATTTAGATTTGAACCTTGACCATCCTTTAGCATCAATCATCATGCTACCATCCTTTGTACTTACGGTATATTGAGGAGGTTCATTCACACCAAGGTTGCGCATGGTAAGAGAAACTTGGCCGCGGTCGCCCGGATTGTTGAACGACTCCCTCGTTGCTCTAGGAATTCTCTGTTTGCAAACAAGAAGACATACCCCAACAGTTAGATCAAGACAGTGAATCATGTGAAACAACATGGAAAGAAAAAATAACGAAGCACTTAGGCGGCCAATGCTTAGCAAGAAGGTGGACATGTCGGTTTTTGTAAGGACTTTGGTATATGAAGTGCGGACTACAGCCCAGTCTGTTGCCGGTGCAACTGCATGGGCCGGAGCAGATGCAAGTGCAAGTGTTGGTGTAGGTGCCGAAGCCGCTGTTGCTGTCGGAGATGGTGCTCCTTGTAGAGTTGGTGCCAGTGTCGGAGCAGGTGCCGGTGTCGATGCCCGATCCTCCGCTAGATCAGACTGATCCGCTGACGCGGTCGGTGCCCAATCCTCAGCTGGATCATACTGAGCTGCTACCGCTGTCAGTGCTAGAGCAACAGCCGGTGCTCGATCCATTGCTGAAGGTGGTACCGATGTACTAATAAACAATACAGGGTTCACAAACACAAATCAAGTACTGAACAATAGTACTTACTACAGACAAGCAAAGTTGCACTAACTAAACTCTGCAGACTATTTCTTGCCACCGACCTACGGGATGAACCCTGCGTAGCTGACTAGGCCATGGACTTCGTGTGATATGTCTACATGCAACATCACCATCTTGTCAACCTTGGAGAACCTAACAGAGTGGTCTTTCCACTCATAAACATGATGATGAAGACAGGCCACATCAAATTTGTTGGGAAGCTTTACAAGAACCACACCCTTCGTAATCGAAGGCATAGCCAGGAAATTGTTGTGGTCAAGTACAGCCTCGAGAACACGCCTGACAACAATGCTACAGGAAAACACTAGTTCAGGACATGTGGCGACAAGGACACAACAGCTGGATAGTTCAGCAGTAGAACTCATCATCAGGTCTTCCAGTTCACACGGCATGACTTTGAGAACTTCATCTCCACTGCGGACCTGGTTCTAATTCTAACAGAAACCATATTATATTACTAACTCCGTTCAGAAATTTAAGATGATTTTCGATATTATACTCCATATATGACTACATATATGCACAGAAATGAGTGAACAAAGACACTAGAGCATGTCTTCAAAGGCATGAGAGCAGAGGGATTACTTGCAATATCCATAACACAAGTTACTGAGGCAAATATACCCTCTTAAAAGGTAGCATTGATGTTCATAAAGTACTCCCTCCGTCCCAAAATTCTTGTCTTAGATTTGTCTAGATACGGATGTATCAAGTCTGTATCTAGACAAATCTAAGACAAGAAATTTGGGACAGAGGGAGTAGTTGAAAGTAATCTAGAAGAAATCAGTGTCAACCTCTCGCATGTTTTGGTCAAAAGAGGAATTTAGAACCATCATTTGGCACACTAAAATCACATGCAAGATCACCCAGAAGGTTGTACTACCAGTACTAGTACTGCGTGTTAGATGAAAAAACACGATCAAGATCAAGAAAAAGGTCGTTAACAAGAGACATTACCTGGACTTGCTTAATGAGGGATCCCGGAGAGGGGGGCTTGGACAGGGCGATGGCTTTGAGATTTCCTGTGGTAGTCTCGGCGGGGTGCTTGCGCTTCTTCGTACCATGAGCCTCGACGGTTTTGTCCAGAGCCATAGACATCACGTCGGCCGGTGCTCCGGCGTCCATCCAAGAGAGGAAGCTGAGAGAGAAGAGTGAAAGGAGGAACGAGATGAGGGAGAAGCAAAGCGAGTGGGGGTTTTCTTCAAGAGAGGAAGCTGAGAGAGAAGAGTGAAATGATGGTTGCTTCGTCCGTCCAACTTACTGCTAGAAAGGTTGGGGTTTTGTGATTTGACGGCTCATTGGGCATTACTGCGGCGGTTCGATCGGGGTAGTCTACCATCACTCTACTACGGAGTAATTTAGTGCATGGCTGGTGGACCCAGGTGCTGGTTGTCCCACAGGTCGGCGAAAGTGAGTAATTTAGTGCATGGCTGGAGGAGGATCCGCACGGTAGAGCGTGTCCACTGTTTTTTTGAAGAAAAAAATGATTACAGCAAGCGTTTCCACTCTTACGACGGAGCAGTGCAAAACACGGCAGCCACTTGAACATACACAGTGCTCCTACTACTAGGCATGTGCAGTGGTTCATACGTTAGTACTACACAACCTTGTTGCTAGTGTAGTAAGATATGACAATAACAAATGATGTTGTGCGCATGTCAACTACTCCTATATGTAACATAGTACCACTTTTTCGACTGTCCGGTCGAGAATGAACAGTGAGATCAATGTTAACAGAACTAGGTCCACAACGCATGGAGAGTACGGTGATATGGAGAGTACGGTGCTACAGTACTCCACGAAACATGAACAATATGAAGCAAAAATAGTGTTAGGCAGGGTGTATGAAGGGTGCACGGGATGGGATTAAAAGTTCCCTTGTCGACCCACTTTTGGGTGTTTGGCAGAGTGCATGAAGGGCGCATGAGTCCACACTAGTAGGTTGACAAAAATACACGAAGAGGAAACAACAATATTGAGATGAGAATGCAACCAAACACACCCACACACTTTGTGCTACAGTGACCGATCTGCACCGTCTGATTTTGATCCAACGGTCATGTTGCGCCGAGACATGGACATGCCCATGCAGAGGGCGCCTAAACACCATCGAAGTCCCTCTGCTTCTTGAGGCGCACGGCGTTGGTGATGCAGGGTGCAACCGCCCGCAGAGCCTGCTCCCGGTCGATGGGAGCCAGCTCGTCAAAGACAACGTCCAATGGCACAAATGGATTCCGGTGACGGAGCCGTGAAAGGATTCGCCTGGCAACGGCGACGGCAGCCCGCAACCCCTCCTTGTCCAGCTCAGCCCCCACCATCGCGCGGAGACGGCTCAACTCCTCAGAGATATAGGTGAATAAGGAGACCAGGTCAGGAATCCGTAACTCGTTGAAGTCGGCCGGGTGGTCGAACGGATTTAGCCCGACGGCCGGTGTCGGTGTCAAAACCGGCGGATCTCGGGTAGGGGGTCCCGAACTGTGCGTCTAGGCGGATGGTAACAGGAGACGAGGGACACAATGTTTTTACCCAGGTTCAGGCCCTCTCGATGGAGGTAATACCCTACGTCCTGCTTGATTAATATTGATGATATGGGTAGTACAAGAGTAGATCTACCACGAGATCAATGAGGCTAAACCCTAGAAGCTAGCCTATGGTATGATTGTTGAGATGTAATGTTGTGTCCTACGGACTAAAGCCCTCTGGTTTATATAGACACCGGTGAGGCTAGGGTTACACAGAGTCGGTTATAATGGTAGGAGATCTACATATCCGTATTGCCAAGCTTGCCTTCCACGCCAAGTAAAGTACCTTCCGGACACGAGCCGGAGTCTTCAATCTTCTATTTTCGTAGTCTGGGAGTCCGGCGGATATCGATAGTCCGGCTATCCGGACACCCCCTAGTCCAGGACTCCCTCAGTAGCCCCCGAACCAGGCTTCAATGACGATAAGTCCAGCGTGCTTGTAGTCTTGGCGTTGCAAAGGCGGGTTCTCCTTGAATTCCATGTTCCTGCCGAACAGTGTCCGGCTGCACCTCGAATATTGTGCTTCTTGGCTTCTACGCCAAATTATGGCCCTCTTCCATGCGTCGCACGAATGCGAAAAGCCAGGGAGTCTTTTACATTTTACCCCCTGGTTGTGCGGGTCACCTGCCTATTAAAGGGGCAGGGATCCAGATCAAACCGCACCATCCTCCTCCCAGTATACTCCATCAAGCGCCCCGCCCTGAAATCCATTCCACCATGGATCGTCAACGCGGCTCTTCCTCACGCGCTCCCAGCCCATCGCGGGGGGATTGGAGGAGGTGCTCTATTTCGCACAACGAGCTAGTAAAGCTCCAAACGGAGGGATGGCTTCCTCCGGCCTTCATGGTTCCGGTCCGAGCCGGACTGGTTACTTATCGAGGAGGGAGCCAGGCGGAGGACACCCCAAGCCCCAATAGGGGGGAGCGGGTGTGTTTTGTCCCTTATCTAATAAGGGGCTCGGGTTTCAATACATCCGTTCCTCGCGGACTCTGAAGTTCTATGGACTTCAGCTCCACCTCACGCCTGCGTCTGTGTTGCACATCGCGGGCTACGAGCTCTTCTGAGCTATTCACGGGCATCGAGCCCCATTTCGCATTGTGGAAGAGGCTATTCTACCTCGCACCCGTTCTCACCAGGGGTCCATATATCAAGTGGGCGGCGCGAAATATGGCGCATTGCGGAACCGGATACCTATCCGCACCCCAAGAGGGCGTCCAAGACCGCCCTCGGGTGGTTTATATCGAGACGCCCGCTGCCAGACCCAGTCCGGATTGGCCTCCCGGAGTTTGATGCTGCTCCCTTGAAGAAACGCCTCAGCTGGCGCCCACGGAGCCCCCGTTTGGAGGAGGACAAGAGCGTCCATTACTTGATGGGCCGAATAAGACTAATGGCTCATTCCGGCTTGACCATGATTGGAGTCATGGCAACGTGCATCAAGCGGGGGGTGCAGCCGCTACAATACAGAGGCCACCCTATGTGGGATTTCAACGGGGAGGACGATGCCACCCGGCACGGCCGCAAAGGCCCGGATTCGACCGAGGATCTGGTGAAGATCCTGTCCGGCCTGTACAAGGGGGAGAAGGAGGACTTCCTTCGTCCGAACCCTGTGAATGGGTTTTCTATGGTCAATCCCAGAGGATGGGTAAGCGAACACCTCATAAGGGCCTTTACCCGTATTTTCGAAGTTTAAGCTTCTCATATTACGTCTTCGGCGCAGAGTCTACGCCGGATTGTGGAGGACATGGTGAGTCCTGCTCCACAACCCGAGGACCCGGAAGGATCCCTGGGTCCGGCCTCCGAAGAGGATCCGGACCTCGGGGTGGAGCTAATCGACGGGGTGTATCACCAGCTAAGCGTTGAAGATGCGTTGGTCGCCATTACGGCGGACTACCCCGGGCTAAGTTCGGCATCCCAGGTAACCAAGACCTAAGTCCGGACACCGTTATCTTATCCTTGCCTATTCTGACCTTCGCGAACGATGGTGTCTTGCAGGAAGCGCCAATCCGGCCGGGAGCCGAGCCTGCGGCGGCCGACCTACAGAGGTCAGGCCGAACCAGCAGGAGGAAAAGGAGCGCCATGCGGGCGGAAACGTCGCCGCAGAGGTATAGCTCACGTTCGATCTTTCTGAGCAATGTTCCGAGGAAACTTCTAAGTGCTCATGATCTTTATAGAAGAAAAAGCGCTCGCCGGACTGCGAGCACAGGAATTGCCAACCCAATCAACACCAGCCAGGCTCCTGCGCCCGGTGGAGGGAGGCAAGCGCAAAGACGCGAACGGATCCTACTCCAGCGGAGGATACCGACAGACTGTCCGCCACAAAGTCGGAGGTGGAGAGCGCTATGAATCATAGACGCCGACGGACAGTTTTTCAAGAGGCGTGCTTTTCCCCTGAGGCATTGGATGCCTTTAAAGCAGGGGACGCGCATCTCTGGGCTGCCCAAAATGGTTTTACCAGTATACGGAGGCGGTATGTTGAAGACATACGGGTAAGGGAATTTTAATGGTTGTATACACCAGTAGCCCCCGAGACTTAAATTGGTTACGTTAACTGATTTAAGGATCACGTGACCTTTCAGGCTCTTAACGAGAAGAATGCCCAGCTATCCCGGGAGCTGCAAGATTGCAAGGCCCAACTTGGGGCTGCACTTGCTGCCACAGGAGGAGACGGGAAGACCCCACCTGGTAACGCGTTTGTATAAATTAATATAAGCGCTGTGCGGCGTGCGCACGAGTCTAATAACGACACTGTAGGTGCTGCCGAACAAGATCCGGACAGGCAATCGCTACTACGCCAGCTAAAAGCCGGCGAAAATGTGCTGAATAGAGTTCAGCAGGAAAGGAACAAGCTTCAAGATGCCAACGCCAAGCTCGGAGAAGAGCTAAAAGGCGCACAGGCCGAGCTGTCCGGCTCCGTTAAGGAGAATCAACGGCTTCGTCGCAGCATCTATAGTAAGTGCTTGAGCGAACTCTCTTAGGAAGAGGAGTTCGGCAAGGAAGCGATTTGACATAATATGTCTTGTAGGTATACTCACGGGCCATCCTGCGGAGGAGATGCCCGTATCAATGGGTGATCAACTTCCCGAACTGTTGCAGCTGTTCGAACGTGTTCGGCAGGCGATGAGTGGCGTCGTACAGGCTTTATGGCCATCCCTCGTCCCGCCCGAGGGCCTCGCGGAGCTTGCAGAGAAGCTACAGGGAGTGCGGCAGCGCTTCCGTTTGTGGAAGGTTTCGGCCTGCCGCCAAGGTGCCCGGGAGGCTTGGGCCATGGTGAAGACGCGGTACAAGAAGGCGGATCCCAACCATATGGCCGAAGTTGGACCGGTGGGGCCCGACGGGAAGGAGATCCCTGTGAGTTTAGTGTACAGCCAGGTAGAACTGGCTGCTAAATTTTCCCAACGGGACTGTAAGCTAGACAGCCTGTTAGACGGGATTGAGGAGGAATACAATCAATGAACTTGACAATGTATGTTATCCTTAAAAAATGACATGTAAAATGTCTTCTAGCCGGATTGTAGATCGTTTGTCGTTGCCGACCTTTTCGCTTCAACCTCGGGACCCGAGAGTCCGGAGTGCGTCCGAATACCTTTGTGGTTAAGAAATAACCGTGGTATGCATGGAGACTAGGCGTAGGGGTCATTAGTGCTTTATCGGACAAGTGCCCAACTAGTTATGTTATATTACATGGTTAGTAAGAAACATCTTCCGAGAGAATAGTTCCGTTAAGGGTTCCTTTATTTGGGGTGGCATGCCCTAAAGTGCATGTCCGGACTGCCAATGGAGCAGTAAAACATCTGGGGGCAGATGGAAAAGAAAGGTAGGTAAAAAGTCATCTTTTAAATCACCGACCGAATATTCCCTTAAGAACGCTAGCTTTCGGCTTCACCTAGTCGAGGTACACATCCGGTGACCAGCAGTAACAATCGCAGAGGTGCTCCCTTTACCACCTAGCCGAACAATCGGGAACGTAGGGGTAAGCACAGGAGCCAGGCAACCCAGCTTGGCCAAAACTTAAGTCATATCGATGCATATAATGGCGAGTAAAAGGTACATGTGGAAGCATGACACATGTGTTGGGTATAGAACCCGTATAGTTGAGCTTCTATAAAAGAAGCCCCCAGGAATAACGAGTGCGAGTGGCACATCGTATGTATGCAAAAAATGCGAAAATAGGCCCCGAAGGGATTTGTTAATTTTAAAAAGGAGAAAAAGAGAAAAAGAGGACAACCGAAATATATATAAAGCTGGACGGGGGAAGGGGACGAACTCTTAGTCCGGCGCTAGGCATAGAATCGTCGGAGTCGGGCTGCGTTCCATGGGTTCGGCTCGAGTCGGTTGTCCGACGCATTTCGTAGACGGTACGCTCCGCCGGTCAGTACTTGATCAATAATGAAGGGTGTCGGTGTCAAAACCGGCGGATCTCGGGTAGGGGGTCCCGAACTGTGCGTCTAGGCGGATGGTAACAGGAGACGAGGGACACAATGTTTTTACCGAGTTGAGCCCTCTCGATGGAGGTAATACCCCACGCCCTGCTTGATTAATATTGATGATATGGGTAGTACAAGAGTAGATCTACCACGAGATCAATGAGGCTAAACCCTAGAAGCTAGCCTATGGTATGATTGTTGAGATGTAATGTTGTGTCCTACGGACTAAAGTCCTCCGGTTTATATAGACACCGGAGAGGCTAGGGTTACACAGAGTCGGTTACAATGGTAGGAGATCTACATATCCGTATTGCCAAGCTTGCCTTCCACGCCAAGTAAAGTACCTTCCGGACACGAGCCGGAGTCTTCAATCTTCTATCTTCGTAGTCTGGGAGTCCGGCGGATATTGATAGTCCGGCTGTCCGGACACCCCCTAGTCCAGGACTCCCTCAGTAGCCCCTGAACCAGTCTTCAATGGCGATAAGTCCGGCGTGCATAATGTTCGGCATTGCAAGGCGGGTTCCTCCCTTGAATAATCCGGAGAAGATAATGAACACCAGGATAGTGTCCGGCTCTGCAAAATAATTTCCACATTCCAGACGTAGAGAGAATAAAACACATATACCGATCCAATCTGCTGACGTATTTATGCGGCGTGACATCACACCGGCACCAAGCCCTTGTTTGAATTACTGTACCACCTCAGCACGTTTAGCGAAGCGGTTTCCTTGGCACGTCCTGTCGAAGCAGAGATCGTGTTCCCCCTTATTCCGGGATTCTCATCAATACGTGCGTGGGTAACCCAACCGCGCCATTGATGGTGGCGCTTGGGAGATAAGCGAGTTTTACCGGGCGGTGAGGGCGCGATAGCTTTGTCGCCTATATATAAGGGATAAGGATTTACCTTCTCACCTCGCCTTCTTCCTCCTTTGCTTATCCATCCTGCGAACTCAAGCTCCAACGCCTAAGCTCGCGCATCTCACCTCAACCCTTCTCCGAATATGTCCGGAGGGAGGCAAATGGATGGCCTCCACATGAAGGAGGAGGACATCACCAAGCTGCGCGACGCGGATACCTTTCAGCGACATCGCAGACCGGCTGCCCGACGCGGGCAGCTCATCCCCACCCCAGGGCCTCATGAGAGGGTCGTCTTCCTTCCCCACTTCCTCCGCGGACTGGGCTTTCCGCTCCATACATTCGTCCGGGGGCTCATGTTTTACTACGGCCTGGATTTCCACGATCTGGTGTCGAACTTCGTCCTCAACATCTCGGCGTTTATCGTCGTGTGCGAGGCCTTTCTCTGCATCCGGCCCCACTTCGGCCTGTGGCTCAAGACCTTCAACGTCAAGCCGAAGATTGTGAAGGGGACGCAAGCGGAATGCGGAGGCGCTATGTTGGGCAAGTTGCCCAACGTCCCTTGGCTAGAAGGGACCTTCGTGGACTCCGTCAAGGGGTGGCAATCGGGGTGGTTCTATATCACCGAGCCGCGCAAGCCCGCATGGGTGGCGGCCCCCGAATTTAGATCTGGAATCCCCACGCAGCTCTCCTCCTGGAAAGAGAAGGGCTTGCAGTGGGGTGATCCGGTGGAGGTGGCGGGTCTCCGAGCCTGCATCAAGAAGCTAGTGAGCAATGGGCTCCAGCTCGTCGACGTGGTCCAGGTCATGCTCCTCCGGCGGATTCTCCCATGCCAAGAAAGGGCTTTTAATCTGTGGGAGTTTAATCCGGAACAGCACCAGACGCTGAGCGGGCTCTTCGATACAACATACAAAGGTGCCTGGAGGGTGCTGTTCAAGAGCGCTGATGCGCCCGCATCCGCGACCGAAGACCGCGGATTCAGCTTGCAGTCTCCGTCTGACGGGGTAAGTGATTCAACCCCATTACGGGACACTTGTAGTAATTAGATTGACTCTAGCGAGGTTTTTAATCTACCTCTTCCTTTGACAGGAATGGATGGAGAAGGCCGAGCTGCTCATCAGCCCGGCTCCCATGCCAGAAGAACCAGTGAATGCCCATTTAGCAAGGCTACAGGTTCCGGCACCATACGTGGTGCCGGAGAAGAAGGCCAAGAAGGTGGCCGCGGGGACTCGAAAGAGTTCCCGCAATCAGGCGTCTGATGATGACGACGAGGACTCCTCCCCCGAAGACGAGGAGGAGGAGGAGGAGTACTCTCTCCCGGAGGAGGGAGAGAAGAAGAGGAAGGCCTCCCCAATCAGGGCGGCCGAAGGGTCCAAGAGGGGGAGAACTATCCCCCCGGACTGTTTCGCCAACATCAGTGTTGGCGAGGAAGAGTGGCCTCCAAGGGCCCGGCGTCCGGCAAGATCGTAAGTATCCGGATCATTCATATGCTGTATTATAGTATGTCACGCAGTGTCCTTCTAATGCCGCATTGTTTCCTTATTCCGGCCGGTGACGACTTTCCCGACTCGATGAGCGGGTCGTTGGCGCCGTCGGATGTAAATTCCATCCCGACTGCCTCTACCCCACGCGCCGAGGACGACGAGGCGGAATCCCACAGGGGGACGCGCCAGGAGGAGGCTCCGGAGGCGCCGTCAGGCAGCCCCCCGGACTTTGTGCCAGACTCTACTCCGGAACCCGTAGCGGTTCCAGGGTCCGGCGAGCAGCCCCCTCGAAAGAGGGGCAGGACCGTGACACCGGCGGCCTCCGTCCAACCGGAGGCACCGGACAACCTGCTGGAGGTGCTCAAAGGCGCCTCCATCGAGGTAGAACACCGCACTCTCATGAGTGCGGTGATTGAGAAGGTCCAGCTCGCCAAGGGCGGGCTGACCGAAGCCTGCAACAGCCTTCTAACAGGCTTTGAGGTAAGAAGGTTAAAATTAAGTAATATAATACCGCATAGACAGTAGCCCCTGATGCTTAGTCCGGTGTTTGGAAAGAAAAGGCGGACTAAGGATCTTTAACAAGATATACGCAGGGTTTCTAAAATATGTCAATATGGGTTTGCAGGCTGCGCTGTTGACCTCTGCCGCATTAACAGCGGAGGTCGGGGCTGAAGAAGGACCTTGAGCGGTCGGAGCAAGAGCTCGGCCATGCCAAGAGGCAGCTCAAGGAAAAGAAGGTGAATAACACCACTTTAAATCGCACCTTACGGAAAAGGGTTTTGGTTGCAAACAAGATTAACAAGGATAATATGTGCAATGCAGGGGCCACTAACGAGGTGGCAGCCTCGAAGGATGCCGTGTCCGTGGCCGAGCATAATCTGACACGGAACGGACTGAGCGAGAAAAGCAAGCGCGCTGGTGGCGGAAGTTCGGCAAGAGCTCCGTGCTCTCATAAAAAAGCATGAGAGTTTGGGCGTGACTCCAAGACTCGAGTCCGAGCTTGCCTCGCTCTCGAAAGTGCCAACCGCCAAGGCCGAGGCCCGGAGGGCCCGTGAGGAGGTAGAGGACATGAAGAAGATAGCAGCGGTAAGGCGTTTTCATGCGAGCAAGCATGTGAATGTAAATTACCGGATACTTACCCGAATTCGGAGCTCTCCAGGGGCATTTGCAGATCTGCCACGTAGTGCGTCTGACGCCGCTGCATTCTGTCGTAGCGAGGAGGGGAGCTCAACGGAGAAGGTCTTCTGGTCTCAGTATGCTGAGGCCGGCCATCCGGTGCCCCCAAGCGACCAGGTGAAGCAGCTGGTCGAACTCCACAAGGTAGCTGAGGAGGCCATGAAGGGCCTCACAGTCCGGCTGTGGCCTGGGCAGGCCATGCCTAGCAGCCACTTTGGCCTAGTGCGGCGGCTAGTGGATGCATGCCCCAGGCTGGATGTGATCAAACGCTCCGCCTGCATTGAAGGCGCTCGTCGAGCCCTCGCCCGCATAAAGGTGCAATGGGACAAGCTGGATGCGGAGAAGCTTCTCACGGATCCGCCGCCGCCGGGCAAGGAGCATCGTCGCCGGGCGATATTATAAAGTTGTCTGAAGGAGCCCGCGATATCGCGGATGAGTGCCCCATAATGTAATCCTTGAGTGAACTTCGCTGTGTGTTTATCTGTGCGCGAAAACTTCTTTTATATGCGCCATGAGCAACGCTTTGTTGAATTTAAAATATTACCTTCATGCGGCCGTTTGTTAAATCGAGAGATGGCAAGTCGTTGGCTTCAGCCCCAAGCCACAGTCTTTGGGGTGTTCGGTGATAAACTTGAGCACTCTTGTTCCCATCTTTGGGTCCATCTAGGAGGCGCTCAACACGACGAACAAGGCGACGGACTTATAATGCTTGAACACTCTCACTTAGCCATAGAATTCTATAATTTTAAATTTCGTGAAGCCCCGGTATTTGGAAGACCGAATCCGGGCGCTATCCACATATCGTCGGACATCATCCGAACTTCGCTCAAGCGGCATGAGTCTTTAGGGACCGAAAAGACCTCTCGAACAGCGACCAGATCTCTCGCCTTATCATGCCGGTCAGTTTTAGCTTTCTCGAGGCGTTAACCGGCTCAACCGGGCGCAATCGCAGTGGTTCTCCTAGTGCTACCTTAGCCGACGGAACGGGCGTAAGGTACCAAAACATAGGAGCCGGGCAAACCCAACTATTGACCCAAGACATGATTCGGAGCTGATTCATATAATGCTATAAGCTCGGGGTGCCGTACTTGTGAAAGTATTCGGACTTAATCACACCATAATATGGGGCACAGAAGCCCCTGGTGTATTCGGCCGTACCAAAGTATACGTGTGCAATATGTCATATAGTGAACATTTGTAAAGGATAACGCAATTGCCATAAAAAGGTAATAAACTTGCAAAAAGGAGTGCTGCGTTATTTATGAAAGAAGGTGCGCTAATAAAGCGGACTGATACAAATAGTCCGGTAAGCAAGGTGTTTGGACTAAATTAACATGTCCCCCTCCAGGGATAAGCTGCAGACTTGGTGTATGTAATTAAATTTAATGCTCGTAACGGAGACCACCTGAGTGTTTGTCGCAGCCTTCTTTAATCCCTGACAGTTGTATCGTGGATTCGGCAGGTTCGCCGGACGACAGGGCTTCTGGTTAATGGAGTCCTGTGTATGCAAAAACAAAAGATAAAAAACAAAGCCAAGGGGGGCGATCATGAGCCCCTTGTGTGGTTGAGCCGCACTCTTTGGTCCTTGTGGTTAAGCCCCTCCCCTGCGCCCATGGTATCTCCAAAGCGTAATGATGTACGCGGAGTGTTATTCTAGTGATCATGCGCGGGCGGGGGTTGGGGCCGCATTGCTACGCGTGCTCTGATCGCGCCAGGTGGACTTGGTTGTTGTTGCTCCGGGCGCGTTTTAATGTGTCCGGCTTTTTAGTTGCCAGACTAGAGAATTGCCGTAGAAGGTTGCTCTGTACTTTTGCCGTGAAAGCCGCTATATGTTCCTCCGTTCGGAGGGAGCGTTCCATATTCCCATTGACCGTAATGACTCCACGAGGGCCGGCATCTTGAGCTTTAGGTATGCATAATGCGGCACCGCGTTGAATTTTGCGAACGCGGTACGTCCGAGCAGGGCATGATAGCCGCTACGGAACGGGACTATATCGAAGATTAACTCTTCGCTTCGGAAATTATCCGGGGATCCGAAGACCACTTCCAGTGTGACAGAGCCTGTACAGTTGGCTTCCACTCTGGGATGACACCTTTAAAGGTTGTCTTAGTAGGTTTGATCCTTGATGGGTCTATGCCCATTTTGCGACCGTGTCCCGATAAAGCAGGTTCAGGCTGCTGCCGCCGTCCATCAGGACTCTTGTGAGGTGAAATCCATCGACGATTGGGTCTAGGACCAATGCGGCGAATCCGCCATGGCGTATGCTAGTCGGATGGTCTCGTCGATCAAAAGTGATCGGACAGGAGGACCATGGATTGAACTTGAGGCGGCGATGGCTCCATCGCATAGACGTCCCGTAGTGCACGCTTCCTCTCCCTCTTGGGTATATGGGTCTCGTAAATCATATTCACCGTCCGCACTTGCGGGGGGAAACCCTTCTATCCTCTGTTGTTCGGCGGCCGGGTCTCTTCCTCGTTGTCGCTATTTAGCCCCTTGTCATTGTGTTCGCAATTAACTTGCGATTGCTGAACACCCAACAATCTCTATTGGTGTGATTAGCTGGCTTTTCGGGGTGCCATGTATCCGCATGGCGGTCGAGTATTCTGTCCAGATTGGACGGGCCCGGAGTTGTTCTTTTAAATGGCTTCTTCCGTTGACCGGGTTTGGAGCCTCGGAATCCGGCATTGACTGCCGTATCCTCTTTGTCGTCGCCGTTAGTACGGCGCTTGTTTTTGATTCGACGTGACCTGCCGTGATTGTCCTTGGAGTGCGGGCTGCCAGAATTTTTGCAGAGATTATTGCTGCGTGCTAGCCAGCTATCCTCTCCCGCGCAAAAGCGGGTCATTAACGATGTGAGGGCTGCCATGGATTTCGGCTTCTCCTGCCCCATGTGCCGGGCTAGCCATTCGTCCCGGATGTTGTGTTTGAAGGCTGCGAGGGCCTCCGCATCCGGACGATCGACAATTTGATTTTTCTTCGTCAAGAACCGTGTCGAACTATGCGGCGATTCGTCTGGCTGCTGAATGATGTGGCTTAGGTCATCGGCGTCTGGTGGTCGCACGTACGTACCTTGGAAGTTATCAAGGAACACGGCCTCCAGGTCTTCCCAACACCCAATCGACTCTGCGGGCAGGCTGTTAAGCCAATGCCGAGCTGGTCCTTTAAGCTTGAGTGGGAGATATTTGATGGCATGCAGATCATCGCCGCGGGCCATATGGATGTGGAGAAGATAATCTTCGATCCACACTGCGGGGTCTGTTGTACCATCGTAAGATTCGATGTTCACGGGTTTGAACCCTTCGGGAATCTGATGATCCATTACTTCATCGATGAAGCATAACGGGTGTCTGGCGCCTGTCTTGAGCAATATCGCGGCGCAGCTCGAGGGCGCTGTCTGCTGTGTTCGGCCCGGCGGCGTTATGTCCGCACGACGGTATTCATCGTGGGTCGTAGGCGCCCACGTGATCCATAGATGGATCTGGATTGCCTTGCTTTGTCCTCCAAGATGTCTCGCAAGTCGGTAGCGTTCCTTTTGGCCGTACTCTGGATCAATGTCGGGTACGGTCTTGGCCGGGGCCTTGAATGCCTCTCTGTCGCGACCACGGGGCGGTCGGTCAGCCATGTCGTGCGCTGGAGATAAAGGTATGTATGCTTCCTCCTCTAATCGGGGGAGCAGCTTGCGTCTTGGGTAACTTTTGGAGGGGAGTTCGAGTTTATACTCTTCGGCCGCGAGGACCTCGGTCCATCGATCGGCTAGCAGATCTTGATCAGCTTGAAGCTGTTGCTGCTTTTTCTTTAGGCTATTTGCCATGGCTACGAGCCTGCGCCTGAAGCGCTCTTGTTCGACGGGATCCTTGGGTGTGACGAATTCATCATTGTTGAGGCTCGCTTCGTCTTCGGAGGGAGGCATATAGTTATCATCCTCAACCCCTTCGTCTGCCGCCCTGTGGTGAGGGCTTGCTTCTGCGTCCTCCTGCGCTGAGTCTTGCAGGAGGGGATCGTCTTCGGCACTCTCCGGAGTGTTATTGTCTCCCGTGCCGGATTCTCCATTCTTGTTGTGGCGGGATTTAGAGCGGCGCCGCTGACGCCGGTGTTTAGGCTGCTTCTTCAAAGAATCTTCCTCCGCTGCTTTTTCGCCATCCCCTTCCTTTGGGGTATCCACCATGTAGACATCGTATGACGTGGTGGCCTTCCAGTGTCCCGTGGGCGCTGGGTCCTGATCGTCTCCGGCATCATCGTCCATAGCGTCGATGTCCTCGGAGTCGTAGTCTAGTATGTCGGTTAGATCCTCGACAGTGGCTACAAAGTGGGTGGTGGGTGGGCTCTGAATTTCTTCATCGTCCATACTCCAACCATCCTGGCCATAGTCCGGCCAGGATTCTCCTGATAGCGAGAGATGCTTCAGGGAATTCAGGATATCACCAAAAGGTGAGTGTTGAAAGATGTCCGCGGCGGTGAATTCCATAACCGGCGCCCAATCAGGCTTAATTGGCGGGGGCGCGGGAGGCTCGGAGTCCGGCGAGGAGTCCGGCGTCTCGGGATCACGAGTTTCGCAAGGGAAAAAATCGGTATTCGGCTCCATCGCCGTAGATGTTGAAGCCCCCGGGGCGGCGTCTATCCACCGACCCTCATCATGGGCAATCGGCTCTGGGCAAGTAGCCGGGGCGGATTCAGGTGCGGCCACCAAAGCACTGTCCGGCGGCAGAGTCAGATCATGTCCATTGTCGCAGTGCGGCGCGCTTGGCTGTGGCTCGAGTCCGTCGAAGATCAAGTCTCCGCGGTCATCGGCCGTGAAGTTTAAACTTCGAATCGACTGACGGCCAGGGGCGTAGCTTCGATCTGCTCGGATGGCCAAGAGAGTTGGCCCGCAGTGCAAAGCCGCCGAATCTGAAGATCTGTCCGGGAGAAAGGTCTCACCCGACAGCGTTGAAGGTTGAAGATGCCATCGGGCCTATCGGTGGCGACACGGAGGAACTCTCAATGAAAGCACCAATGTCGGTGTCAAAACCGGCGGATCTCGGTAGGGGGTCCCGGCGTGCGTCTAGGCGGATGGTAACAGGAGGCGAGGGACACAATGTTTTTACCAGTGTTCAGGCCCTCTCAATGGAGGTAATACCCTACGCCCTGCTTGATTAATATTGATGATATGGGTAGTACAAGAGTAGATCTACCACGAGATCAATGAGGCTAAACCCTAGAAGCTAGCCTATGGTATGATTGTTGAGATGTAATGTTGTATCCTACGGACTAAAGTCCTCCGGTTTATATAGACACCGGAGAGGCTAGGGTTACACAGAGTCGGTTACAATGGTAGGATATCTACATATCCGTATTGCCAAGCTTGCCTTCTACGCCAAGTAAAGTACCTTCCGGACACGAGCCGGAGTCTTCAATCTTCTATCTTCGTAGTCTGGGAGTCCGGCGGATATTGATAGTCCGGCTGTCCGGACACCCCCTAGTCCAGGACTCCCTCAAAGGGGCCTTCCCATCTGGGCTTGAGCTTGTCCTTCTTCTTGTCCGGCAGGCGTAGAACTAGTTCGCCAACGTTGTAGGTTTTGGCCCGTACTTCTCTGCTTTGATATCTTCGGGCCTGTTGCTGATAGAATGCGGAACGAGCCTTCGCAACGTCCCGTTCTTCCTCCAATGTGTCCAAGCTGTCCTGCCGATCTAGCTCGGCTTCTCTTTCCTCATACATGCGCACTCGAGGTGAGTCATGAATAATGTCGCAGGGCAAGACTGCCTCTACGCCGTATACCATAAAGAATGGTGTGAATCCGGTGGTACAGTTAGGCGTTGTCCGCAGCCCCCAGAGTACGGAGTCGAGCTCCTCGACCCATTGGGTGTCTGATTTAGTGAGTGACCTCACTAGTCTGGGTTTAATGCCGCTCATTATTAGACCGTTTGCTCTTTCCACTTGACCGTTGGTTTGAGGGTGATAGACTGACGCATAGTCGAGCTTAATGCCCATATTTTTGCACCATGACTTCACTTCATCGGCTGTGAAGTTCGTGCCGTTATCCGTGATGATGCTGTGGGGGACTCCGTAACGGTGTACCACCTCTGATATAAAGTCTATCACTGGTCCGGACTCTGCCGTTTTGACCGGTTTGGCCTCTATCCATTTGGTGAACTTATCCACCATGACCAACAGGTACCTTTTCTTATGGGTTCCCCCTTTAAGGGGTCCGACCATGTCAAGCCCCAGACCGTGAACGGCCAGGTAATGGGTATGGTTTTGAGGGCGGTGGGTGGCATATGGCTCTGATTAGCGAAGAGTTGGCAACCAACGCATCGCTGGACCAAGTCCTGTGCATCTGCCCGAGCCGTGGGCCAATAAAATCCTGTACGGAATGCCTTTCCAACCAGGGCCCGGGCTGCTGCGTGGTGTCCACCTAGTCCGGCATGGATTTCAACCAGGAGGTTTCGCCCTTCTTCTTCGGAGATACACCTTTGAAGGACTCCGGTAGTACTTTTCTTATAAAGTTCTCCTTCATGAACCTTGTAGGCCTTCGATCGCCGGACTATGCAGCGGGCCTCATTTTGGTCTTCAGGAAGTTCCTGCCTAAGTAAGTAGGCCAGGAAACGTTTTGTTCATGCGGCGATTACCGCCATTATGTCATGGGCGGATTGTGTTACGTTGTCTGCTGAATCACCAGTTGGTGCGGCTTGCTCCGGTTTGTCGCTACCGGACTCCTCTTCCCATAGTACGGATGGCTTGAAGAGCCGTTCCAGGAAGATATTTGGAGGGACAACATCACGTTTTGCACCGATGCGTGCCAGGATGTCGGCCGCTTGGTTGTTATCTCGGGCTATGTGATGGAATTCGAGTCCTTCAAACCGAGTGACATTTTCGGGCAGCATTACGATATGCTGCCATTTTCGGATCCTTGGCTTCAAAGTCTCCATTTATTTGGGATATTGCAAGGTTTGAATCGCGCACCTCTAGGCGTTGAATGCCCATGGAGCGCCATCCGGAGACCATGTAACAAGGCCTCGTATTCGGCTGCGTTGTTGGAGTCCGTGTACATTATCTGAAGTACATACTGAACTGTATCTCCGGTGGGGGATGTCAGTACGACGCCAGCCCCCAGTCCGGCCAACATTTTGGAGCCGTCGAAGTGCATAGTCCAATTGGAGTATGCGCCGTACTCTTTAGGTAGTTCGGCTTCAGTCCATTCGGCGAAGTCAGCCAAAACTTGTGACTTTATGGCTCGTCGAGGTTTGTAGGTTATGTCGAATGGCAAGAGCTCAATGGCCCATTTTGCGATCCTGCCCGTTGCGTCGCGGTTATTTATAATGTCATTGAGTGGTACTTCAGAAGCCACTGTTATCGAACACTCTTGAAAGTAGTGCCGAAGCTTCCGAGACGCCATGAACACCGCATATGCTATCTTTTGATAGTGCGGGTAACGGGATTTGCAGGGGGTTAGCACAGTGGATACATAATACACTAGTTTTTGAAGAGGGAATTTATGCCCATACATTTGCTCGTTCAACGACGAGGACAGCGCCACAACTTGGTGTGTTGCGCGATGTATAACAACATCGGTTACATACGAGTGGGCGCAGCCAGGACCGGATTTGTTGCCAATATGGCCTTTATTTCTTCAAGTCCGGCAGTGGCGGCATCCGTCCACTCGAAGTGTTCGGTGCGCCTTAGGAGGCGATAAAGGGGCAACGCCTTTTTTTCTAAACGGGAGATAAAACGGCTTAAGGCTGCCACGCATCGTGTTAATTTTTGTATTTGCTTGAGGTCCTTTGGGATATCCAACTGTGATAGAGCCCGGATTTTGGCCGGATTTGCTTCGATCCCTCTACCGGATACGATGAAGCCCAGCAGTTTCCCGGCTGCTACGCCGAAAACACATTTTTCCGGATTCAGCTTAATGTCATATGCTCTGAGGTTGTCGAATGTGAGCCTCAAATCGTCTACTAAAGCTTCGACGCGTTTTGTTTTGACGACTACGTCGTCTACATATGCCTCGACTGTTTTGCCGATCTGGGTAGCCAGACATGTTTGAATCATGCGCTGATACATTGCGCCGGCATTTTTGAGTCCGAAGGGCATCGTGTTGAAGCAGAATGGCCCGTATGGAGTAATGAATGCCGTTTGACGATTCGCTTCCGCCATCTTGATTTGATGATAGCCGAGTATGCATCCGTGAAGCACAACAAATCATGTCTGCTGTGGCATCGATAATTTGATCGATCGGGGAGAGGAAAGGATCCTTTGGGCAAGCCTTATTGAGGTCTTTGAAGTCGACACAGAGACGCCAGGATTCATCTTTCTTTGGTACCATCACCAAATTTGCTAGCCAGTCCAGATGTTTGATATCTCTAATGAATCCGGCTTCCAATAACTTGGCTAGCTCTTCTCCCATTCCCTGTCTTTTGGGTTGGAAAATCGCGAAGAGCCTGTTTGGTCGGCTTAAATCCTTTTAGGATGTTTAGGCTGTGTTCTGCCAACCTGCGAGGGATTCCAGGCATGTCCGAAGGGTGCAAGGCGAAGATGTCCCAATTTTCCCGAAGGAAGTCGCGCAGTGCGGCGTCCACTTCGCGGTTCAGCTGTGCCCCGATGGAGGCCGTCTTTGTTGGGTCCGTTGGGTGGACCTGAAATTTAACTATCTCATCTGCTGGTTTGAAGGAGGTGGACTAGGATCTTTTATCAAGTATCACGTCGTCCATGTTTACCGTAGAACGTAGCGCGGTGAGCTCCTCTGCCGCTAAGGCTTCGGATAGTGCCTCGAGGGCTAGCGCGGCTGTCTTGTATTCGGCGCGGAGTGTTGTATCCGGATCACTGACGAGAGTGATTATTCCGCCGGGGCCGGGCATTTTGAGCTTCATGTACCCGTAGTGAGGTATTGCTTGAAAAATTGTGAATGCCTCTCGTCCTAATATGGCGTGATAGCCTCTGCGAACGGGCTACAGGAACGTGACTTCTTCGGATCTGTAATTGTCCGGAGAGCGAACACCACATCGAGTGTGATTTTTCGGTGCAGCGTGCTTCCGGCTAGGGATTATTCCTCTGAAGGTTGTGCTGCTTCGCCAATACGGCTCAATCGATTTCCATTTTCCGCAGGTTTCCTCATAAATGAGGTTTAGTCCGCTGCCGCCGTCCATGAGGACTTTTGTCAGTCGAAAGCCGTCCACTATGGGACTAAGTACCAGTGCGGCTGGGGCTCTGGTAGTTCGAGATGTGGGCTCGTCGCTGGCGCTGAAGGTGATACCTGTGTCGCTCCATGGATTTGCTGTTGCTACTTGGTAGACTTTGGCGAGTTCGCGGATTGTTCGTTTCCGCATATTATTTGATGCGAAAGTCTCGAAGACTGTTGATACCGTGCTGGTATTGTTGGAGTGGTTTCCCGGAGCTAGAAGCTCTTCACCACTTTTGGCCACCTGCCGTAGTATCCAACATGCTCGAAGGCTATATGTTGGGACAGCTCCCCCCGTATTATGAAGTTTACAGGGTCCATTGAGCCATCCCTCCAGTACGGTTCCATTTCCCTTGCTGGGTTTTTGCTTTTTGGTTTTTGCGTTTGGGGCCTGATTGTGGGGCGCCCTTTTACCGCGGACTGGGTTTGGTGCCGGATTATCCCAAAATTGATTTTCAGTTTTCCGGAAACTTTCCATCGCACAGTACTTTCGTACTATGGACACCAGATCGGTAAAACGCGTAATCTTGCGATGATCAATGGCGTTCAGGATTCCCCTGTCCGTACAGTTATTGCAGAAGATTGAGATTGCGTTTTCCTCTCGGCAGTCCTTTATCCTGTCCATAACTAGGAGGAATCGGCCCGATAATGATGTCTTGTTTACGAGGGCTCTTGCGAATTAGAGATAGGTCGCATATGTCTGGGCGGGTGGGTGGAATAAAATCCGGATCCCTGCCCATCTTTGGGCTCAAAGGCCGAGGGTCTTCCGAACTTGGAAGCTTGATTTGCTGGAAATAGACCAGCGAGTCCGGGGCAACGCATGATTTTAGGTTCAATGCTCGATCAGGGTCCGTCCCTCCGCGGGAATCCGGCATGGAGGGTTCAGGAATCTGGACACGGATTGTTTTCAACAGTGGCAACGAATTGCCGAGTTGTTCTTCTACCACTTCGACGTGGTGGGTTGCCTGGGGAGAGTTAATCTCTCTCAGATCGGTTTTAAGCCCGATCTGATCGTAGTCCATTGCGACTCCCAGGGCGGCGATGCGATCCAAAAGCTCGTTAACAGACGAGAGCTCGATTGGATCTAACTGTTCGGCAGCTTTAGGGCTGACCCGAAGATTGCTTTGGACGACTTGAGAAGTCATTGCCGAAGCGACGGCCGGACAGGCGGTCATAAGGAAACCGCCAAGCCGGATTGTCTGACCGGCGGCCAAGGCCCCTCCGGCGAGAACACCGTCTTTGAAGACGAGTAGAGGCATCCGCTCTATCGGCAACGACACAGAGGAACTCTCAATGAAAGCACCAATGTCGGTGTCAAAACCGGCGGATCTCGGGTAGGGGGTCCCGATCTGTGCGTCAAGGCGGATGGTAACAGCAGACGAGGGACACAATGTTTTTACCCAGGTTCAGGCCCTCTCGATGGAGGTAATACCCTACGTCCTGCTTGATTAATATTGATGATATGGGTAGTACAAGAGTAGATCTACCACGAGATCAATGAGGCTAAAACCTAGAAGCTAGCCTATGGTATGATTGTTGAGATGTAATGTTGTGTCCTACGGACTAAAGCCCTCCGTTTTATATAGACACCGGTGAGGCTAGGGTTACACAGAGTCGGTTACAATGGTAGGAGATCTACATATCCGTATTGCCAAGCTTGCCTTCCACGCCAAGTAAAGTACCTTCCGGACACGAGCCGGAGTCTTCAATCTTCTATTTTCGTAGTCTGGGAGTCCGGCGGATATCGATAGTCCGGCTATCCGGACACCCCCTAGTCCAGGACTCCCTCAGCCGGCATCGTCGCGCTGGCACGAAGGTAGGCATCGCGCAGCCGCAGCACGTGCGTGGCAACTTGGTTCACCAAGTGGCTGAGGCGATCCTGGACCACGTCACGATCGGCCCGTCGTATCTCCCCCTTTCTGGAGCAATGTCGCCGACGCCTCGAGCATCTTTGTGGTGGACGCCTGCCGCTTTTGAAGCTCCGTGAACTCCCGCACATAACGGAGGAGCATGGCACTCCTCTCCTCCTTGAGCTCACGGAGCTCCATGTCCTTGGCCCTGAGCTCCGCATCCTTGGCATGGAGCTCCTGTGTCAGGCGCCTCACCTCGGACTCCATGATCTGCTGCGCCGCCATGGCACCAGGTAGAAGCAATGGGGAGAGGAAGCAAAGGGGGCGAAACGGCTGAAAGGTAATGCAATCTACGGGAAGGCGGAGGGAGCCAGCCGAGGAGCGAGGAATCTTTTGGTTTTCACCATGGTAAAACACCAGTCGACGACTTCTCACATCAGGGAGCAGTGGGTTTTACAGGCGGAGTCATCGTGACTAATTGTTGTCGTGCCTGCTCCCGTCAATCAAAAAATTAAAAATCCTGTCGCGCCTGCTCCCGTCAATCAAAAAATTAAAAATCCTGCCGCACGCAAACACCAGAGCAACGCCACGGTGGATATTTAAATTTACCTGCCGGCAAGTAGATAAAAAAAGGGGTGAAAAAAAATGTGGCGACGGCCTAGCTAATTGGTCGAACTAGCCCAACTAGCTAGCCACCATGCTTCACTGATGTACTCGGCGGGAAAGGTGGTCTTTCGTGATTTGACGACTCATTTACTTGCTTCGGCACTACGAACGAGGAGGACCAAGAAAACACACGGTAGGGCATCCCACATCAGGAAGAATATATGCGTGCACCACCCGGGAGGACCCCGAAACCGCGCGGTAGGGTGTGCCACGTCTCGGCACGGAGGAAAAATGTGCGTGTAAAAATATACTGTATCAAACATAGTACCTATGGTTCGACCTCGGGACCTAGCCAGTCGGTCGAAAACACCCCACTAGCCACACAACTTCATCATGCAAACGTGGCACGAAGGATAGATGTGGTTAGCTTCGTCTCGACCAGCCACAACGTCTCTTGTTCTAGGTGATTCTTCTATTTTCCAAGCTTTTTTTAGTTGTAATAACACCACGGCAAGCTAGCACCGCTCTTCATGTGTGCCCGTGCAAAGGTTAGACGATGGAGAGAAGAGAGATTGAGATTGCAAACCTGGGACCCACCAGTAAGTGAGACAACGAACATGCACGTGTTGACGAGGCACTCCCTCTACTCTACTCAACGCAAGTACTGTATAAAATCAAGTTATGGGACAAAGCCAACAACCGTTTATTTTTTCAGGCTATTGACTTATGCTTTGTAGTCCCGGTTGCCAGTTCGAATCTCTTCTTTTAGATTTGTTAGTTTTCGGTCCAAATTTGATTAATGACAAGTGGGACCCCCGTGTGTTGTTCCGATATTTCAGTGTAGGGTTGTTTTTTTGAACAAACGCTTTGCACGGTTAGACAAGTAACGGCACGAGTTACACGTATTTTACAAGTTTACGACCAAAAATGACAGCGGCATAGAATATCACATCCACCCCGCAGCTTAGATACTATGGTGATACGAGTTTTACACCGTTGGAAGTGAGATCCAATGGCTTGGGAGTAGTCTTTGTAATTATGCGCAATTTCCAAACTCTCCAAAGGTTTTTTTTGCAAATAAAACATTTAGGCCTCGTGTGTGTCGCTGCATCTTTGATCCAACGGCTCCCCGTTGCTCATATTAGGTGCTCCCCGTAGCTTAATTACCCGCTATCGTGAAATGAGCATCTAGGTCGTATGATCAATGATCAGATGGCACATGCGTAGTACTTGTACTTTCTGCGCATTTCCCAAACTCTATGAACCATATATTGCAAAAACATTCAAACCTCCTATTGTGGGCCGTTAGATCTCAGTGAACTCGTATCACCATAGAATCTACGGTGCGGGAGAACCTCATATTCTCTCGTGCGAGAAAACATAAGGTGCTATCGCAGCTTGGATGCTATGGTGATACGAGCTTGGAGGTCGTTTGATCTGAGATCCAATGGCATCTGAGCAGTCTTTGTGCTTGTAAGCAGTGGCCGAACTCTTCTGGGGCTTTTCTGCAAAAAACCATTCAAACCACCGAGGAGGTGTTGGGTCACAAACCCAACGCCTCCAAAGAGCTTGTATCACCAAAGCATCTAAGGTGTGGTAGCACATGATATTCTTACATACAAGAGAATATGATGTCCTCCTTCATCTTAGATGCTACGGTGATACGAGCTTCGAGGTCGTTGGATATGGGATCAAAGGGCATCTGAGTAGTTTTTGTACAAATTGTGTGCAATTCTCAAACTCATCAAGGTTTCCTGCAAAAATATTAAGACACATCATGTGAGGTGCTATATCTCAGATCTACAAGCTCCAAGCAACTCGTATCGGCATATAACATCTAAGGTATGGGGGCACATGATATTCTCCCGGGAAGGAGGGGTGGGGGTGCACAACCAATCGGTGGTTGGGAGGGTGTGGACAAATATAATCTAAACAACCCTAAACAGAGGTCCACAATTTTATCTAAGGTCAAGAGGTTGACCCCCGACAATCATAGCTCCGCCTAAACACAACATTTGCATGTATTGTAGTACTAGACTTAATATTCATGTTTCAGTTTCAGGTTCATTTTAAATATTGAACTGAGGACCATGGATGTCTTACATTTTACTCCCTTCGTTCCTAAATATTAGTCTTTTTAGAGGTTTCAAATGGACTGGCACATACAGATGTATATAGACATATTTTAGAGTCTAGATTCACTCATTTTGCTCCGTATGTAGTCACTTGTTGAACTCTCTAAAAGACTAATATTTAGGAATAGAAGGAGTATTTTTGAATTCATGTCATACATGCATGGTTTGGAAAAATAGATGCACTATACTTATTGGATTGTTTTTGTGTTCGTGCGTGTGTGTGTCTGTGTGTGTGTGTGTGTGGTCATATGCTTGATACGTACAAAGTTTTCTCATATCCGTATTGTTCATCTTTTAAATTTGAATTTGCATTGGAAAACTTACTAGGGATACCATGAAATGTGAAATCCACGTTGAGATCACTATATCACAAACTCACTCCAATTCAACAACTCGTCATAAATCAATTACCACGTTGAGATTAGTACTTGCAAGGAAAATACGGGTATTGTAATACACGTAGATTCGTTCGGCAATTATAAAGGTTCCTTTCGTATTCTCGAATGGTAGGACCCAACGGCGTACCAGCCAGACCTTGGCTCGTGTTTGAAAGAACATGCGGGCCCCCATGTTTGGTTTTGGTAATTGATGACAATCTCTATGGACTAATGGTTGCCTTGAGTTATATTTGAAGGTTTTGTCCATAGGATTTTCTTGAAGTCCATGTGTTGGTTTCAAGGAGTTTATGAGTTGACCAAGGTGCTATTAAGGAATTATCCAAAGATTGGTCATGTGAGTGTTGAGCTTATTGCAAGCATGTTTTGAAGAAGAAGATTGTGTGATCATTCATGTTTACCTTCAAGACATGATCAAAATGAAGAGAGTTGGAAAGATTCAAGGTAGATCAAGACTAAGTCAAGAGTGAATCAAGTTGATCGACTCACAAAGCGTAGAAGATGTACCGAGAGGGATCAAGTGATCCCATGGTATGGTAAGCATTGTCAATTACGCTCTGTGTACTAACCCATGGTCTTCGTGAGAGTTCTTTGTGGGGTTAGGATGCGGTGTGCAAGTTTAAGTGATGCATCACGAAGAGATCAAGTGCTTGAAGCTTGCCACCCATTGTGGTGACAATGGACTTGTGAAGATGAGCCGAAGAGTGGCTCACCCATAGTGGACTATGGGGGAGCAATCATCTAGTCTTTATCGAGCCATCACAATCAAGAAAGGTGGTCCAACTTGAGGGAGTGAAGATCGTCATCATCTAGCTCAAGTGGACCATGTTCAAGGCAAAGGTTTTCCCTTGATAGGTTTTCTATTTTACCGGTCTCATGGTGGTATTTGGGAGACCGGGTTATATGATCGTTTGCCGTACTATCAAGGGGGGCTCTCAAGTTGGTAGCTTGATCGTATCGTTAGTAGAGAGCTCAAACCATTGCATCCTTGCATCTTGTTTCTTGGTTCTTGTTTGGTTCTCTTTGTGAGTCTTAGAGCTTATGGTCATATTGGTGACAAGTTTGAGTTCATCGAAAACGGAGTTCGCATGCGTCTTCTATGATGTTTTCGGTGTTGGAGGTTTTACCGGTCTTATCCGAGGAAGGGTTCTCACCATTTTCTTACGGACCTTTTCTAATTTTCTTCTTATTGATATTTCTTTCAAGATTGTGTTAGCCCTTGTCGCTAGCTTTCCAACAAACTTGGTTTCATCGAATTCGGAGTCCGTTTGCAAAAGTTGTGGCAGTTTTAGTGTTCTGAAAAGGCTGCAGCGGTACTACCGCGAATTGGAGCAGATGTAATTTTTTACTACCGCTCCAGTGCGGTACTACGGCGGCTCCTACAGCGGTAGTACCGCTCCGGACCAAAAAACTCGTCCCAAGTCCTGCAGAGGTAGGTACGGAAGTATATTTTTTGTACCGCAAGCAGTAGTACCGCGATCCCTAGCGGTAGTACCGTGAGGACGAGCGGTAGTACCGCTCTGTGCGGGTTGTGAGCATAACGGTTGGATTTTCCCCCACCTATAAAAGGGTCTTCTTCCCATTGAACCTTATCCTTTGAGCTCGTGTTCTTCCCCATTGTTGACCTTCTTGAGCTTGCTAACTCTCAATCCCTCCATGGATTCTTGCTAGTTTTTGAGGGAAAAGAGAGAGGAGATCTAGATCCACATTTCCACCAATCACTTTCTCCTTTTTGTGATGGGAACCCTTTGGATCTAGATCTTGGAGTTCTTCGTGTTCTTCTTTCGTTCTTCCTCTCATTTTCCTCCCTAGCATTAGTTGTTTTGGTGGGATTTGGGAGAGAAGGACTTGGGCACTCCGTGTGCCCTTGCCATTGCATTTGGTGCATCGGTTTGAGTTCTCCACGTTGATACGTGGAAGTGAAGTTTGAGAAGCTTATTACTCTTGGGTGTTTGGGCACCCTAGAGCTTGTTCCTCTTGGGTGCCTTGGCGCCCTAGACAGTTGGTGGTGTTCGGAGCTCAATCATTGTGGTGTAAAGCTCCGGGCAAGCATCGGGGTCTCTAATTAGGTTGTGGAGATCGCCCCGAGCAATTTGACGGGTTCCAGTGACCGCCCCCAAGGGTTGCCAAAGTGTACGGGTTCGGTGACCGCCCCCAAGGGTTGCCATTTGTACAGGTTCGGTGACCGCCCTCAAGGGTCCCTTAGTGGAATCACGGCATCTTGCATTGTGCGAGGGCGTGAGGAGATTACGGTGGCCCTAGTGGCTTCTTGGGGAGCATTGTGCCTCCACACCGCTCCAAACGGAGATTAGAATCCGCAAGGGTGTGAACTTCGGGATACATCATCGTCTCCGCGTGCCTCGGTTATCTCTTACCCGAGCCCTTTACTTATGCACTTTACTTTGTGATAGCCATATTGTTCTTTGTCATATATCTTGCTATCACATAGTTGCTTATCTTGCTTACATAAGTTGTTGGTGCACATAGGTGAGCCTAGTTGTTTTAGGTTTTGTGCTTGACAAATTAACCGTTAGGTTTATTCCGCATTTGTTCAAGCCTAAACCGTAATTATTTTAAAGCGCCTATTCACCCCCCCCTCTAGGCGACATCCTCGATCTTTCAATTGGTATTAGAGCCTCGTCTCTCTTTGTTGGGCTTAACCGCCTTGAGAGGAAAGATGTTGACTAGGGGATTAGGATTCTCTAACACTCTTAGTTTTGATGGCACAAATTTTGATGTTTGGGTAATTCGCATGCTTAATCTCTTTAGGGTCATGGACCCAAATTTAGAGCGAATTGTAGATATGGGTTTTTCTCCTCCAAATGATCCCAAAGATTATCTTTAGAGGATGAGAAAAACTCTTATCTCAATGCTCAAGCCTCTAATGTGCTTTTCGATGCTTTGAGCAATGTAGTTGTATTTCAACTCATGCTGTTCCGGAATGCTCATGAGTTATGGACAAAGCTTCAAGATAAATATGGTGTGTCCAAGATTTGTGGGGATGGTTGTTCTCCCTCCACCTCCGGTCATATAGTCTTCTCAACTTCTTCTACTTCACCTACATGTGGTTTGCCACAAGAGGAAACCGAACACTCCATGGAACAAGATGTGGTGTTTCATGGTGCCTCAAGGGATCCTACATCATCATCTATAGCGTTTTGCCTTATGGCTAAGGCGTCAAAGGTATCTCCTACTTTGTACCCCAATATGTCTCTTGATGATGATGTTGATGCTAATGATGATGAGGATAATGATGAAGAGAATGATAATGTTGCCTCCTTAAAAATTAAGGGGGAAATGGTTTTGAAAGATCTTCATAAAAATAAAATTGCTTGTTCCAACATCATGGAAATTATGTCCATTTCTATTGAGAGCAAGAAATATATTGATGAGTTGGAATCTTGTCTTGAGGAGCATGAGGTCACCATTGATAAAATAGAAGGTCATGGGCGTGATTACGCTAATGAGATTGCAGACCTCTCTCAAGCTCTTGAACTTGAACAAACCACCAAGGAATCTCTTGAGGAGACTTTTGCTCTAGAATTGTCTAGAGTGAAGGAATCTACTGATAGAGCTCTTGAGGTGGCCAATGTTTTTGAAACTAAAAATGCCAAGCTTGAAGTTGCTCATGCTAGACTCCTTGAGGATTTTGAGCACCTCGAAAATGGCTCAAGGGTCATCAAGGGTGAGCTCATCAAACTCACCGAGTCTCATGCTCAACTCGAAGCCGCTTATTTAAAAGAGCTTGCCAAGTTGCCTTCTCCTCTTGTTGTTAATGATGATGCTCTTGCTACTAATTTTATTACTTGTGAAGCATCCATTTTGAAGGAGAATGTTGAGCTACGGGCTCAACTTGAGGTGCTATCTTGCAATTATGGAAATTGGAAGAAAGTCATGAAAAGCTCTCAAGCTCTCATGATGATCTTCTAGTATCCCATAGTATGCTAAAGATAGCTCATGAGGCCATGATTGCTAAGGTAACATCTAGTGAGCCTCATGTGGATACTAGCACTACTTCTAGTCAAAATAGTATATTGCCATGTGCTAGTCCTTGTAATTCATCTACTCACAATGTTGGTACATCTTGTGATGAATTGCTTTCCTTGCCTTGTTTCTCTAACTATGAAGCTTATACTTCCTCTAGTACTTGTGTTGAGACTAACCATGTAGAGGAAATCAAAGAGCTCAAGGCCCAAGTCACTTCTTTGAAGAAAGACTTGGAAAAGTGTCATGAAGGGAAGGCCACACTCAACAATATCTTGAGTGTGCAAAAATCCCCTAATGACAAAGGTGGACTTGGATTCAACTCCAACAAGAAGAAGAATTCCAAGTTGAACAAGAAGAAGGGCCAAGAACAAGTCAAGAATTCGGCCAAGATTGTTTGCTTCAAGTGCAAAGTCGAAGGGCATCGTGTTAGATCTTGCCCATTGAAGAAGAAGGCCATTAGTGTCAAGCAACAAGGGAAGAGGGCACAAGTTCAATCTCATGCTCAACATCAAGTTGAAGAAAGGCCTCTTCCCAAGAAGACTCAAGTTAATGCTTCTCAAATTGAGAAATCAAGTGAGAAGAAAGTGAAGAGTAGACGTTGCTACTTATGTCGTGAGAAAGGCCACGTCGCTTCTTCATGCACTAGTGATAACTTATCCAACCCAATTATTATTGATGATATCTATTCTCTTGGTAAGGATAAGGTTGGCAATGTGTTTGCCAAGTTTGTTGGTACTCAAAGTGGTGTCAAGCAAAGAACCATTTGGGTAGCCAAACCTATTGTGACTAACCTCTTAGGACCCAACTTGGTTGGGGACCAACAAGCACAAACTTGATCAGTAGGTGTTGTTGGAGGGCATTGGAGACTTGGCTACATTATGAAGAATTAAGGGGACTTGATCATTTTTTGTCTCAAGCCAAGTCAATTGGATTATCAAGTTTCTATCTTATATCCAATGTGCCTCCTTGCGGTAACTTGTACTTAAATTGTTTACCTTGAAAGTTACTTGCCCCCTTGCATGTTTTGGTTTTGTTCCTTGCATGTGTTTGTATATGATGTGTCTCCAAATTGCCTTTGTGTATGTTGGTTTGCACACCATGTACTTGTGTGTCGTTCGTTGAGCCTTAGTGCATCTTGTTTATTTCTTAGTTGGCTCTTGTGAGAGATTAACGGAATATCCATTATGGGGGAGTGGTGTGCTTTGTGCACCTCACAATCCTATAAGTGTGTTCACATGAGTAATACCATCTAGTATTTATATTTCAAGATTATCTAGTCGCTAGGTGGTATATCTCTCATGAGAAATTCAAATTCTAAAAATTCCATTGATTATCTCGTGTTCGATCCTCTTATTGCCTCTTGTTAAGTTTTCTTCATTGGTATCACATTATGGGGGAGTAATATGCTATGTATATTACTAGCCTAGAAAATTTGTACATTTGAGATGTTGTCACCTAGTGTTGATATTGTAGATTATCTTGTTCCTGGGTGGCATGTTAGCTCTACAAGTTGCAATTTGCTTGTGTGTGGTGTGAAGATGATGTTGGATATCCTTGCTATCTACCACCGGGAATTCTTTCCATCTACTTCTTGTCTTTTGACAATTGGTAGTCATTTACGTGTGGTAGAATTTATTGATCATCTTTACATTGGCTTTTGTTTTACTTGCCTTTTCTCTTGCCAAGGTTTGTGTCAACTCCCGTTGACTTCCATACCACTTGTGGATCTTGTTTATTTCTTTCTCTTGTCTAGTGTTTTCTAGATATAGTGAAAGCGGTGATCCCACCTTGTGCATTTTTTATTCAAATACAAATCCTATATAATGCACAACTCGTGGGGGAGCTATTCTATTTTCTTCAGAACACTCTTATTGTGATCCTTATCAAGTGTGTTTTGGTGGAAGGCAAGCCATTTCTTTTTGGTACTTTGTGCCATGATGAAACTTTGTTGAGAGCTTGGTTTGTTTGGAACGTCCTCTCTTTGGGAGTTTGACATCTTTAGTTTAGTATGTATCAATGGATATATCATTCCTTGATGTATCTTTAATGATATCTTCCAAGTGATGATTTCTCCATTTGGTATCCTTTTCACTTGGCATTTCTTTGTCTTCTGGTTTCGGGTTTTGAAAGTCTTGAGCATGCATGTTTACTTCATGTATTTCATTTGGCATGCTTTATTTCTTTGACTCAATATATAGGGGAAACTCCACCTAGTCTCAATTTGGATGAGATGTGCATGAAATTCATTTTCATATCTATGTGCACATATTTATGTGGAGTTTGTCCTATGTATTGGTGTTTCTAACTATTTGGTCCTGATGAGTTTGGGTACCGTTTAGTTTGTGTTGTTCTTCTAGGAACATTTGGAGATGCATTGGATGCTCGGCTCACTCACAAGGAAGGTGTTGTCACCATGAGCATATTGGAGTCAAGCTAGGATGATCAATGAACTATTATCTACCTTCAATTGGTATCTACTACATCCTTCCAATGATATCTCGGTAACAAGTATCTATTCATGCTTTCCCTTCTTGCATTCAACCTTGTGTAGGTTGTATCTTGGCATGATATTCATTTCATATCTTGTGATACTTGTTTCCTTTCTCAAAGCATCCCAACAATGGTCTCATGTTGCTAGTTGTGATGTCTTTGATTGATGTGTGTTTGGACTTCATTTATATACAATAAGACCATATCTAGACAAGTGCTATGCTTTCAAGCAAATATCTTATTGGTATATTTATGACTTCCTTGTGGATATCTTGTTCCTTCGTGTTGTAACTATTTCGGGTGTACATCCTTCTTTGTAGATATATATATCATCATGATTTCGTCTACCTAGAACCTTATACACTTGAGAGAAACTACATCTCTAGTTGATATCCTTTCTTTCACGTCTCCCGTGTCTTTCTTATGTTATTTCTTTGGTGTCTCCGTGAAAGCTTTTGCCTTGAGTGCTTGTCCTATATCATTGCATCTTCTTGCACTCTTGTGTGGTGAAGATTATTTTCCTCTTGCTTATCTTTACGAGGCTGTTGCCATCTTTATTGGTATCCCTCGTCTTGATGAGCATCTCAATCGTCTATCTTCACCACGGGTTGTCACAAGCATAGGTTCTCTTTTGCGTATTAGTAAGCTTGTGAACCCATTTGCTAGTTGTGTGTGGGAATGATATGCCTTGCACCGTGTGACTCATTCTTTCAAGACTATGTTGATGCTTAATGCTCATCCTAATTTTAGTCTTCTCAAGTGCTTCGCCATGACTCAGACACATCATTTTGGTTGAGCCTATTCTTAAGTTGCCTCTTTTACATGTTGCTCAACCATGTGTTTGTTGCAAGTTCTAGGCTTAGCTTCCTTTATGCTTAGTTGCACTTGTTGTTTGTTTCTATTGATTTTGGGGGAGCTATGATCCTATTTTGTGCACTTTGTATCCAAATACGAAAATTATTATGTATGCACAAATCATGGGGAGCTTCTCTAGCTTATTTAGAATACTCCTTTGCTCATATCATAATATCCTTCATTCATGTGGCTCATAGGATCTTTGGTCTAGTTGGTTTACTTCAATTGGTATCTTTTGATTGCTCGATTTCTTGTTTCTCTTTTTGTTATGTCTTTGTGGTATATCATTCTTTTGCAATCTTTGGGCCTCAATATAGTTTGTCTTCCTCCAAGTATTTACCATTGTATATGTGTATTGCATTCCACTCTCTTTTTGAGAGATACACAATTTATGGAGGAACACTCTTTATATTGGCCTTCTAAGCTTTTCACCCATTTTGGCAATCGATGCCAATGGGGGAGGAGTTTCAGAGAGTTTTGTGGAGAAGTCTTCAGAGTTTTCTCCTTGCTTTGGTTTTGGTTTCTAAGCATTTGCATCCCATTCTCATGCATCATTGGTTGTTGCATTGCATGGTGATGCATAACTCCTTGTATAAACTCTCTTGAAAGTGATTGTCATCAATTACCAAAATGGGGGAGATTGAAAGAACATGCGGTGCCCCCATGTTTGGTTTTGGTAATTGATGACAATCTCTATGGACTAATGGTTACCTTGAGTTATATTTGAAGGTTTTGTCCATAGGATTTTCTTGAAGTCCATGTGTTGGTTTCAAGGAGTTTATGAGTTGACCAAGGTGCTATTAAGGAATTATCCAAAGATTGGTCATGTGAGTGTTGAGCTTATTGCAAGCATGTTTTGAAGAAGAAGATTGTGTGATCATTCATGTTTACCTTCAAGACATCATCAAAATGAAGAGAGTTGGAAAGATTCAAGGTAGATCAAGAATAAGTTAAGAGTGAATCAAGTTGATCGACTCACAAAGCGTAGAAGATGTACCGAGAGGGATCAAGTGATCCCATGGTATGGTAAGCATTGTCAATTACGCTCTGTGTACTAACCCATGGTCTTCGTGAGAGTTCTTTGTGGGGTTAGGATGCGGTGTGCAAGTTAAGTGGTGCATCACGAAGATATCAAGTGCTTGAAGCTTGCCACCCATTGTGGTGACAATGGACTTGTGAAGATGAGCCGAAGAGTGGCTCACCCATAGTGGACTATGGGGGAGCAATCATCTAGTCTTTATCGAGCCATCGCAATCAAGAAAGGTGGTCCAACTTGAGGGAGTCAAGATCATCATCATATAGCTCAAGTGGACCATGTTCAAGGCAAAGGTTTTCCCTTGATAGGTTTTCTATTTTACCGGTCTCATGGTGGTAGTTGGGAGACCGGGTTATATGATCATTTGCCGTACTATCAAGGGGGGCTCTCAAGTTGGTAGCTTGATCGTATCGTTAGTAGAGAGCTCAAACCATTGCATCCTTGCATATTGTTTCTTGGTACTTGTTTGGTTCTCTTTGTGAGTCTTAGAGCTTATGGTCATCTTGATGACAAGCTTGAGTTCATCGAAAATGGAGTTCGCATGCGTCTTCTATGATGTTTTCGGTGTTGGAGGTTTTACCGGTCTTATTCGAGGAAGGGTTCTCACCATTTTCTTATGGACCTTTTCTAATTTGCTTCTTATTGATATTTCTTTCAAGATTGTGTTAGCCCTTGTCACTAGCTTTCCAACAAACTTGGTTTCATCGAATTCGGAGTCCATTTGCAAATGTTGTGGCAGTTTTAGTGTTCTGAAAAGGCTGCAGCGGTACTACCGCGAATTGGAGCGGATGTAATTTTTTACCACCGCTCCAGAGCGGTACTACCGCGGCTCCTACAGCGGTAGTACCGCTCCGGACCAAAAAACTCGTCCCAAGTCTTGCAGAGGTAGGTACGGAAGTATATTTTTTGTACCGCAAGCAATAGTACCGCGATCCCTAGCGGTAGTACCGTGAGGACGAGTGGTAGTACCGCTCTGTGCGGGTTGTGAGCATAACGGTTGGATTTTCCCCCACCTATAAAAGGGGTTCTTCTTCCCCATTGAACCTTATCCTTTGAGTTCGTGTTCTTCCCCCATTGTTGACCTTCTTCGAGCTTGCTAACTATCAATCCCTCCATGGATTCTTGCTAGTTTTTGAGGGAAAAGAGAGAGGAGATCTAGATCCAAATTTCCACCAATCACTTTCTCCTTTTTGTGAGGGGAACCCTTTTCGTTCTTCCTCTCATTTTCGTCCCTAGCATTAGTTGTTTTTGTGGGATTTGGGAGAGAAGGACTTGGGCACTCCGTGTGCCCTTGCCATTGCATTTGGTGCATCGGTTTGAGTTCTCCACGGTGATACGTGGAAGTGAAGTTTGAGAAGCTTATTACTCTTGGGTGTTTGGGCACCCTAGAGCTTGTTCCTCTTAGGTGCCTTGGCGCCTAGACGGTTGGTGGTGTTGGAGCTCAATCATTGTGGTGTAAAGCTCCGGGCAAGCATCGGGTCTCTAATTAGGTTGTGGAGATCGCCTGAGCAATTTGACGGGTTCCGTGACCGCCCCAAGGGTTACCAAAGTGTACGGGTTCGTGACCGCCCCAAGGGTTGCCATTTATGCGGGTTGGTGACCGCCCTCAAGGGTCCCTTAGTGGAATCACAGCATCTTGCATTGTGCGAGGCGTGAGGAGATTCTGGTGGCCCTAGTGGCTTCTTGGGAGCATTGTGCCTCCACACCGCTCCAAATGGAGATTAGCATCCGCAAGGGTGTGAACTTCGGGATACATCATCGTCTCCGCGTGCCTCGGTTATCTCTTACCCGAGCCCTTTACTTATGCACTTTACTTTGTGATAGCCATATTGTTCTTGTCATATATCTTGGTATCACATAGTTGCTTATCTTGCTTACATATGTTGTCGGTGCACATACGTGAGCCTAGTTGTTTTAGGTTTTGTGCTTGACAAATTAACCGTTAGGTTTATTCCGCATTTGTTCAAGCCTAAACCATAATTATTTTAAAGCGCCTATTCACCCCCCCCCCCTCTAGGTGACATCCCCAATCTTTCAGTGTTGATCCTAAAAAAATAAAAAATAAAAAAACCGGGCTCGTGTCCTTCGTGGGCGTGCGTGGTACGCACATTAGGCAACCCCAACCAGTCGAGCCTCAGCGTTTCAAGTCGAAATATCTGGCGGCCAGAATTCCAGCCCTAGGAAATTCCCCTCATGTCCCCGGTCCATAATGACTACCGATGAACAATGGAGGGATGCTTTAGTAACTAGACAAAGTTACCTACCATGCCGAGCACGGTTCAATTCCCTCGGTCGCCGCTCGTCAAGGTCACCCGTCAACTGCATTGCCTAGTACTACTACTACTACACCAGGATGAGCACAGAATTGAGCCCGTTTGTTCGTGCCTAGTACTTGAGTTAATATATCAGGCAATGCACTGGTACGGAGGGATTATCCTTTTACTCTGCATATATAACTTGTCTGAAGTCTAACTAAGCAAAATGTTTGACCAAATCCTTTCTTAAGAAATACAACAGGACAGATGTACGGCTTGAAAATTTATTGCATGATGCAGGTTATGATATTGTTTCGAATCCTGGATCTTAAATTTCAGAAAATCCAAAAGTGAGCATAAATTCTTGAAACTGAGCATGGTCACGTGATATGGCACAAATATTACTTCGTAAGTTTTTTCTTCAATTTGAGACAAGCTGCTTATGAGAAGTTGCACAAATGAAGAGCCAAGGTATTTTGAAACAAAGACCTGTCACGTTAAGGCGAACGCTTTCACTATTGAAACTGTGGGCGTTTACGTGCCGCCACGAGTCCCGCTTCTCATCGGCAGGTGCCGTCCGAGCAAGCGTGTGAGTCGACGGGAGGCGTGCGAGCAGACCGCTGCGCCGGCTGTCAGGGAGGCGTGCGAGCAGACCGCTGTGCAGGCTCACCGGGAGGCGAGCCCTTTGACCAGGCTCCGCCGCCCACCGTCGTCCCAACTGCTCCCACTTTTAATGTCGCCGGCGCCGCAGTTTAAAATCAACCCCGCACTACCCGGTATCGCTACAATCCTCTCTCTTCCTCTCCGATTCTCCTGTCATCTACCTCCAACTAGCCTGACCTAAACGTACGCCATGCCGCATCACGATGGTCTGCCCTTAGTGTTCTAGTTTCCTGAGGAAGACACCCAGCCGGAGTCTCAAGAACATAAGGCGCTTTGGGACGAGCTTGAACTGGCCTTGCGGGAAGACGCCGCGCCTGTCCCCGCTCCCGTTCCGGCTCCCGTCGCCCCAACTGCGCCAGCGCCCATCCCCGTGGCATTGATGGGCTGGGAGCCGCACATTGTCGCCGAGCTTGATCCCACGGGGTTCCACAAGGTCCCCGCCGACTTTCACGTGCCCGTGCACCTGCCAGCGCATGCGCCTGCACGTGCACTGACTCGCACGCCCTTGCCGGTGCCCGTGCACCTGCCAGCGCATGCGCCTGCGCGTGCACTGACGTGCGTGCCCGTGCCGGTGCCATTGCACACAATGTCTCTGCCACGCTGTTGACAATGCCTGTCCCCGCGCGGGTGCCAGTGCCCCCCTCAGCGGCATGGATGGCCGCCGTCGACCGCTTCCTTGCACCAACGCCAGTCGCCTCCTCCCGCCAGTTGACTCGCTCCGAAGTCCAGAACATTTTGGCCTTCCTTGAAGCTAGGCCAACGTCCAGGAGTACGCCAACAACGGTGCAAGACGCCACCGTCGCCGTCGGTCAGTGGCCCGACGACACACAGAGCACGGCAGAGGAGCCGCTTCCCACCGCGAGACGCCCCCGCCGCCGCCGCGTAATTTAAATTTTCCATGAAAAACGTTCGGATTGCCATGCTTAAAATCGGAACGTTTATCATTTCCATTTATTTTATATCGATCGTCGTATAATTTAAAGTCGGAGTCAGACTGAACGAAATCTATGGTTTGATCGATTGAATGTTCTGCTAGACCCGTATCAAATTAAATATAAAACATCATCAAGCCACATGTATTCCTTGTCACCCAATGACCTAGATTGCTTCAATGTTGAGCGCTCAACACGTTTAGCGTGCAGTTAATTTCATGCCAAAAATAGTGTTAATCACATAACAACACACAAATAATATCCTAGTACTTAATATCCGCATGCACTTAATATACTTCCAAGTTAACGTGCATTGCACGTACACACTGACTAGTGTTGCTAGTACATGAAATTGGTGCCGTGACTTGTGAACGCGTCCAGATATGGTCAACGGCAACATCGCCCGTGAGTTCTTCCTGTTTGCCCGCGCGTCTAAACGCAGAAGGGGAGGACAGAGATAGAGAGAGCACACATGGAACCCACTAGTAAGTGAAGGCGAATAGTACTAAAAATAATATTACATGTTATCCATTAATTAGGCTGTGGTAATATAAAAACATTATGTGAACAAAGGAGGGTACAACAAACATTGCTATTCTACGTATGTTGCCTATTGACGTGCGGCTTGAAGGCTTGGTCGCATGTTTGATCCTCCTCCTTTATTTTTTAATTTGTATATGGGTCCAAATTTGTTTCATGACATGTGGGCCCCTCGGTGTGTAGTTTGTAGCACTTTAATTTGTGGGTCAAAATTTGTTCCATTCCAAGTGGACTATCGGTGTGTAGTTTTGTAGCTTATTTATAATAATTAAAGAGAACAACATAGTTATTTCAATAATACCATGGTGCGACGTTGAAGGCGAGAAAGGACATGCGAGAGAGCGATGACCGAGCCAGAGGGAAATCAACTAGGGGAGTTGCGTGGGTTGCAATGGTGTTTGGAGTAGTTGTGGGGCGGATGCTACAAAAATATAATCTAAACCGACTGGAATAAATGCCTACACAAATTAATCCAAGGTTGGAGTGCCCCTCGCAATGTAAATAGCTCCGGCTTTGCGAGGGATGGAGAGGTAGTAGCTTCAACGCGTGGAAGATACGGTGTGAGAAAGCGAGGTCAATCGAGAGACATATAGATAGAGAGACAAAGTGAGTGTGGTCCGGCATTCATTGAACAAATATATATGCTCTGGAGAGATATTGTCCGATTGAGCTTTTGGCAAGGGTGAGGGCTGTAAGATAGAGCTTGAGAGATGATCCAGTCACAGACGTGTAGATATATTTTGTGCATGGGAGGAAGCAAGGTCAACCGATCACAAAGGGTTGCCGTGCAATCGGAAGAGTGAGACGGGTTGGAGAGACTGACCTAGAAAGACAATATGCGTGAGAGAGTATACAATGTGAATAGGTCCAATTGGGCTCAAACATGGTGATATATCGTTTTGTCCAAGAAAGAGCGAGGTCAATCGAGACACATACACACACACACACACACACACACACACACACAGAGAGAGAGAGAGAGAGAGATTGAGTGAGCGTGGCCCACCATGAGTTCAAAAGAGTGGAGGCGGCTTGGATGGACTGACCTAGATAGACAATCTGCGTGAGAGAGTATAGAGTGTGTTGATCGAGGCCCGAACAGGGATATATATCATTTGTGTATGAAAGAAAACGAGGTTAAACGAGACTCAGATAAAGAGAGCGAGATTGAGCGAGTGTGTCCCGCCGTGCGGAAGAAAGAGTGAGATAGTCTCGAGGGAGTGACCTAGATATACAACGTGTGTGCATGCGCACGAGAGGTTGGGGGGCTAGATAGGCAATGCACGTATTTAGCGAGAGAGGGTGAGAGGGAGAGGGGGGAGAGAGAGAGCTCGACATGGGGTGCAATGGCGGGTGTGTGAGGTAAATACATTTGGTAATAGAGTGGGAAAAGGGGTTGTGTAGTTGAGAGACTTAGAGATCGAAACATGGAGATAAATAATGAACGTGTGTTGGAAATCGATAGCTTCCTAAGGTGGTTAGGAGAGGAAGATTGACCGATACAGGAAGTATGTAGCGTTTGTGCGGGGGGGGGCTAAAAACAACATTTGAATGTACATAGTACGAGACTTAATATCAATGTTTCAATTCGGTGTACATTGTAAGATTTGAACCGAGGACTAGGCATACGGGTAATTATTTCGAATTCGTGCCATACTAAGTTTCGAAAAGTTGACATTGACTCAATTTGTTGTGCTTTTTTGTAGGTCATATGTTTGAATTTGTATTAAAAAAGTAGCGTGGATACAGTGAAATGTGAAATCCACGTTAGAATTGGAGATCGCTACGTGACACACACTCTAATTCAAATAACTAACTACGTGACACACACTCTAATTAAAATAACTAATTATGTGACACACACTCTAATCCACGTTAGCGTGGGTACCGTTTCGATTTTTTTTAAAATAACTCCTCATTAGTTAATTTATAGTACTCCCTCTGTTCACTTTTATAAGACCTTGAAGACATTTCAGACAATGTGCAAAACAGTTGATTTTAAGTTGTCTGAAACGACTTACAAAAGTGAACCGAGGGTGTATCTCGTTTCAAATGACTAATTATTGCAAGGAAAACACGGACATGGTAGTACATACAGATCCATTTGCAAATGAAAGAAGATTCGTTTGCATTCTCAAATGTAGGCGCACCAGGCAGACCAGGGTCGTGTCGGGGTGGACGCTGCTTCGGTGCCTTAAAGGCAACTGCCTTTGGGTCACTGACATGTGGGCCAGCCACCTGTTGGGCCCACATGTCATGGACACAAAGGCAGGTGCCTTAAGGCACCGAAGCATAGTCCTGTCGGGGTGGTCGCGTGTGTCGGACGGACACGTAGCACCCAGCCACCCCCCCCAAAAGGACGACGACAAAATAAGTTCGCGGTTCCACGTTTCGGATTGAAATATCTGGCGGCCCCAATTCCAGCCCTGCAAAATCTCTCTTCTCCACCGTCCCCTTCTGCGCCCAGATTGCTCAAATCCCTAATTCGCCGCCAACCCAAGCAAAGTTCGAATCGTCCCTCGTCACGTCTCTTTCCCCACTGTTCCCCACCTCTGTGCTGGACGACGACGACGAAGACGACGGTCGCGCTTCACCACCGCACCGGAGCTACCTCATCTACGCCCTTGTCCACCGCACAGGGTGGTCCACCGACAATGTTGGCCGCCGCAACCGACGTGCCTCACAGACACCGAGTTCCACCGCATCAGGTGCGCTTCACCGACACCGTCTCCCAGCTCACCGGGGCTACTTCACCGAGCACATCATCGCACCTCCGCCCCCCGAGGCCGTTGGGGCTTCACCAACGGTCTCGTCCACCGCATCGTAGCGCTCCGCTGCCACTCAAGATCTGCATCCGTGCGCGGCCAGCCAACGCCAGCGCATCACCCTCAACGGCTCTGAAGTGACCCGCACTCTAGCTAGGCGAGCATGCCCAAACGCCGGCCCGAACTAGGTATCCACACATCACTCCCTTGTGCACTGTTCCGACGATGTTTGGATATCCTTTCACTGCTCTCTTAGCTTACACGCCTATGCAACTCTGACTTTAACTCTTATTTCTTCTGGAGATATCATCTGAAACAAGAAAATCCATTTTTTAGCGAAGCATGACGGCGCTACGGGATCTGGTACACATCCTGCACACCCGTATAACCTTGAAAGTATGTGTCCTCCGGTACAACATCAAGGTCGATTCCTCTTATTTGATCAACCATTTGCCGTGTCAAAAATGCAGAGGGGGATGCAAGGAGCACAAGGCCTCCACATCCAAGCAAGTGGTAACATGGACTTGTACATGGAACATCCCAAGCGCAAGCAGAGCAGCAGTGAGCCTGTACAACGAGCTAGCATAAGTCCCTGCATTTCATTTAATTCATACTGGCATTTGTGTATGATTTGTGTGCAGTGGCTGATCCACGAATTCAAGTTACCAGGGGCGAACATTTAACTTAAAAATACGAAGGCACTTGCACTCCGGAAATCAACATAACTTGAGAAATGTGAAGCTACATGCACTTTGAAAACCAGCTAATGATCCAAAGTAGTTCAGATTATAAACACTAAATGATGCAAGCACCAAAAAACACAAAATGCAACATGGTGTACAAGGACTACAAACATGGTCTGTACCTGCTTGAATTATTCGTTCTCTGGCTGAAAATATCGAAGTGTAATTGCACGTATAACCAGTGCGCAAACTGCATATCAATATATCTATCCTGCACAAGTATGCCAATAGTTTCAAACAACAGATTAGAAAAGTATTTATGCTATGTTGTCATGATACGGGGACTTTCTAGTAGATGGCGTCGACGTTTCTTCAAGCTATGAAAATGCACTATAATTTTCTTGTCATCAATGCCTGCAAATCTCTGTCTCTCTCAACATAGTAGATCATCATTAGACACTAAATCCTTCAATGAGCTTGCAAAATGCTTGCATTAGATCCCTCATTAGACACTATATGTTCATCACCAGGAGCATGTAAAATGTTTGCATCAAATCCTTCATTAGCAGTCTGTTCATTAGACACTTCAGGCTCAAGAACAACATGAGCTTGTATGTTTGCACCGAAAACTTGATTAGATACATCAGATTCAGTCAGTTCAGTATTGATTGGGGGAGTTATAAAATAAGTAGAAATTGGTTTCATTTTCTCATAGATTCCCTACATACAAGCAGTTTTACAACACCGTCAGGTTTAACTATTGGCCAGAAATTGAAGAGTTGAATTAGATATAATCAGGGATGTGATGTACCTGCTCGTTGCGCACGCTACTCTTGCAAGCTGCAACTGTCCGTTTGCGCAAGCTCGATGCCATGCCCGTGCTGCCGCCGCTGCCTCCCACGCAGGCTACACCCAGGGTTGGATCTTCATCTTCTTGTCCTTCCGTTCGCTTGAAGCCCGGCGACCGCCCTCCAACGAGGGCACGAGGAAGTGTTGTGTCGGTCTGTCCAGCGGCGGCTAGGTTAGGAGCGAACCAGACTGGAGGCTGGAGCAAATGAATTGGGATTTTTCCTTCTGTCGATCGATATGGGAGGCGCTCGTTTGGGCCGCGAGCCTGCTATAGGACCTGCCTTGCACTTATGTTATTGGCCCTTCCAAATTGAAACATTTTCCTTCATTTTTTACATTGCCTGCTCGTGCATTGGGACGAAGAAAACTAGCATGGGCCAACCTGGACGACTCAAATTAGGTGCACACTTTCCAGCCACCTGAGGCGGAAGCCCATACCAGCCCCTATGGTGGCGTCGCCCCTTTTTGCGTGTATGATTGGATAGTGAAAAATATTCCAGTGGCACTTTTGATTTACCCACAGAATGGTTGAATTGCTTGTTTCTATGAACTGAGTTCGCCAATAATGTGAAGGATGCCAGTCTTTTCATCCTATTGTAGATTGCTTAGATCTCGATATGCCAAAAGTAATTGCATGAAATATACAGTAAAAGCCAGTGTGATGTGTGTGGCTACAACTAGTCTGACTACACGTTCTCATATAACATATCAAGGACGCACCATCTTACCAGATTAACCATTCGACTTACCCATGCAGTGTGGGAAGAAAGAAGTATTGGGACTGCGTATCCAAGCAATTGATACTATGTGTAGACTGCGCCTATCTATGTGTTTGATACTTACTGTTAAGAATTACCTGTTTGCCTTAACTTAAATATCTACTTGTTTGTTTAACTGCTTTGCTGCTGCAACAGCGGGTTACAATGATGTTAATAACTACTTTTCAGCATCCAATTGAAACTCTTTAATTCCTTGTTTGTTTAACTGGTTTGCTGTTATAACTCCCAGTTGAGATGTTTTGCTAACTTCAACTTTTCTGAATCCAATCGAAACTTTAATGGCAAAACAGGTTAGCCCAAGATCAAAGAGTCAGGTCCCCATGGACGTTGCATCATCCCACAGCAGTGGCATCGGCCCAATCGTGCATTATGAATTGCCAACTGCTGATGCTCTAGAGGCTAAACTAGTGGTAGAAAGAGATTCTGCTTCTGCACTTAGAGATGAAGTTGACATGTTGAGGAAGCAAACAACACAATCACAAGGAGTACTCAAGACAACCATTAAATATTTGGTGGATTTCAAAACGAAGCAAGCTGAGACTGACCAGATTGTTAAGGTCCTGAAGGAAAAAAGGAAATTAAATTTCTACTTGGTAAATCATAGGTGAAATGTTCTTTCCATCATTGAATAACCTTTGTGTTGTCTGTTCATGTAATCAATCAAACCATTTGCTTTAGAGATCATGTAATAATTGTTTCTTTTGTTTTTTTTTGTAATTTTATTTGAGCACAAGTCTGTATTAATTGATAAGACTCGGAGACATTTCATTTGGATTGTTGTGTCAGACCTACAAATATGCCAATCGGGCTGAATGTGCATTCAACAATAGTAGTAGTATACATGGACCATAAGTGGCACGCATCGGAGAGGGCCAAGATGCTGGCTAAAAAAAGGATGCTGTTGTAGCCAAAAAAAGTACAGTGGCCTGGCTTATGTATGTTAGTTGATATTATTGATCCATATACTCTATAAGTGTTTATATGTCTGTTAGTTCTGTACATTCTTGGTTGATTGACTCGGTATTTGAATCTTGATACATCGCTTGTGTACATATCTAAATGGGAGTACACATTATGCTGCGTGTGACATTTGAGTTGGACATGAAGTGTCCCAAATATTCGAATTCACCTTAAACTGGATTCTAGCTTCTGAATTTGAGTATCGGCATTTGTAAACCATATTCATATATGACAGTGGAATACATCTTTGTCATCCTTTTGAAGATATATAAAAACACATAGAATGATTTATAAAGATTCATATAGGGATACAAAATGGATTCGAATTTAGTTGCCAGGGTAAACGTGGATGCTTATTGTCCCAAAATTCGAAAGAAACGGCAAAATGTCCACTCCCACGTCGGCTGCCCGAAGCCAAGTGGTTGGGAGATGGAAATTACTGTCTACCCATTACACGGACAATCCATCGGCCCGATTTCCACTGCTCTAAATAGGGGTAGGTTAGTAACTTCAATTAGACGTGACACGACTGCCTCTGAGCCCATTCCGATATGGTGGGCGGCAAAACACATTTGATTCAAGCTCATCCGAAAGACCTCTGTTTCTCCCTCCATTCCCCATTCATACACGGTGGGCGGCAAAACAAACTCGACTCGGCCGAAATCGATGTAGGCAAATATTTTCAATAGGGACAGGTTTGTAACTTCACTCAGACGTGACACAACCGCCCTACCTGTCAGCCCCGTTCATACACTGTGGGCGCCAACCATGGGCGCCAACTACCCTCTCCTCACCCGAAATCGCTCTGGGCAAATATTGGCGAGATGCGAGATTACCGTCCTATCCCCAACCGACGAGACGTCCAAATTTTAAACGGGGGCTAAGTTTGTAACTTTCCCATATTTCAGACAGGCGCGTCCCAAAAGCATGGTTCCCCGTACCTCTCCCTCCATTTTCCCATTCATACACCGTCCATGCTAGAACACCCCATCCCCACACCAGCCTCCGTCTGCCACCCCATCCATCGCCGCCGTCCTCCACCACATCCATCGCCACCGTCCTCCACCATGTCGGAGCGCCTGCCAAGACCGCGTCATCCACTGCTAGAGATGGACGTTTCTCATCCACGATGACGGACCAATAGCCTTGCATTGCGTCCTCTCGCTTCATCGGCGTCGTCGTCCTCTTTGTCGGGGCCGCTCACACGACCTTCTCTTCCACCGCAACGGGACTTATCCCCCGATGCACCCGTCTACCATCGCAGATCTGCTTCAACGCCACCGACAGCCATCGCACCCCCAATGCCTACACGGCGCCGCAAGAGAGGTGGTACTTCATATCTCCTCAACTTTTTGATCTCAACCAGAAAATAGATCTTAACTTGGTTACTATACTTTCTTTTCAGATCTTAGAATTTAGTTCTTAGTTCGAAGCAAACAATGGATGCTAAATATCATTTCTCGGTTTGCAGCTTCAAATCTGCCATGGCACAGCCATATCTGGTTTAATTGATCATGCTTAGGGTTTAATTGATCATGTTGGTTCCGTGGTGGTTTCTTTAATAGAAATCGAAGGGGAAACCCTCTTTTGCTAAAAAATATGCTTAGAGTTTCCCCCTTTTATGATCACTATACGATCAGAATACGTGCTTCGTGTCACAATAACACTGCTCCACCCATCAAGCTAAACAAGCTTAGTTGTTCAAATACGAATCTGATATTATTAAAACAGAGTTGTTTAATTGGTCAGCTAAATGTTCCTAAATTAGTTTCGAAAATGCATGTTCGCTGCTCGGGTGTGTATCTCTATAGGGTGCCCACGGTGGGCCGGCCCACCCTGGGATTTTGGGTCGTCCCAGGCCCCGATTCCCCACTGTTCTGCTGCGTGCTTCCGATCTCTACTTGCCCCCAGCCGCCTGCCTTGTCGGCGACTTGCCGTCCTCGGACGGCATGGCTCTAGGAGGAGACGCCGGACTAACAGGAGGCCAGGAGCCGCTCACCCAACAGCGTCACCGCTGCCCGGGCGCGCCGTCGTGCCTACCTTCCCAGTCTGTTTAGAGCTCAGGCGTGCAGCACCCACCAAGTCAACCCGATTTATCCTGAGATACGTCCTCAACACTCAGCAGCCACTCCTCATCACCCATTTTCTAATTGATTCATTACTCATTAGGCAGGACTGTCATTAGGGTTTGTTATGTGCTCAGTGCAACCTACACTTAATGGTTCAGATGTATTTCGGTAATCTTTAGTACCTCTAAAGTTCACAGGGTTTTCAAAATTCCGGCCCTCGGAACAGACACTAGTCATTTTGGATTGTTGGTCGTAGTGACATTGACCCAGATTACTACTGTAAGCCAGGTTTGTTGACAATTTTACTTGTCTTTCTTACTCATTTGATATAATATCCAATTATTCACATTGATTAGTTGCAAACAATAAGTGCTAGACAAACTTCTTCATTCAGATTTTGGACGGTCTCTTACTGCAGTTACAATTCTGCATACTTGTCCTAGTAAGCTCACAAGTAAATGATTGATTCACTACATCTATGCTTGTCTTGTCATATTTGTTGTCAATATTCTTTTAGAGTGGACCACCCTGTTTCTAAATACTGGAACCGTAGACATGAGTGAATAGTATTTCTCTATGTGATCTCTTCCATCATGTGTGGGCAACGAACACTGCATTGTACAGAAAGAAAGTGTCATTTCCAGCTTTTACATAGGTTTCGATCTTTTACATGGAATACAATCTACCTACTTGCTTTGTGTCGCACTACCAACACTCCACCCTTGAAGCTAAACATTATGCCACTCATAATTTCTTAGTTTATTTGTTCAAATACGAATTTCATATGATTCTAATGTTCCTACTTCAGCTTTGAAATGTGTGCCTGCCTGTTATAGAGACATAAGGGGTTTGTATTTTTGTGTGTGGTCTAGTCAGCACGGTTGGGGAGGTGAACTTCGCATATGCAGGGGTATATAGGGAGAGACTCTCCGAGTTGAATCCGCAATACATTCCATAGATAATCTGACTAATTTTTATGTTTTCATGAATCTTAGATTCTGAACAGCATCATAATGATTATGAGCTTGCGCGCATGAAAAGAATAAAGCAGAACAATGCCATGGCTGTCAAACTTGGCATTAAGGGACTGAAATCAAGGCTGGATGCAATGCAATGCAAATGCTCTCCACCTACAGGTTCATGCTCAGAATATGATCCTAACAGTGATTCTGAGATAGAGGGAGACCTAATTCAATGTAGCTCCCTAGTGGAGGAGTCAGAGGAAGATGCCCTATCTTATTCACCCATCAAGGTACTTGCTCTAACTTTCCAAGGTTACATTGCTCGCACATATCTTGCAACTGATGCTTTGCATTGCTTCCACTTTGTTGAACTGGCATTAGCTTAGTTTACACATCGTGTATGTGAATACGCCCTGCCTATCCATTTTCAGTACATATTCCATCTGTCATCATACCATATTTATCCATTCAAATGTTGCTCTTGTGTATCAGACATTCAAAAGGAAGAGGGCGATTGCTGATCGTGGAGGAGCACAAGCAAAGTATTTGGGAAAGGTAGTGGCACCTGATAAATCAAATAGCCCATTAGGTGTAGTCGCAATATCACCTGACCCAGAAAACACCCAACTCTAGCAGACTCTAGCCCTACTACACTGGTCATTTCTGATGCCCCAACTCAGTAGACCCCAACTGCAGCAAACAGTATGATTATGCCAGTTGACATAGCACCAGCTGTACGACGCAAAACCCCCATTCCACCAAAGAGTACACCAAATCCAGTTGCCAAATCGCTTTTCAAACCAGAGAGAGCCCCAATTGCAGCAAATAGGACCCCTGTTCCATTTCTTCCCAGTTTAGAAGACGAAGCTTATGTTGTTGTCAAGAACTTTGTGCGCATCTTTCCTCATGGAAAGATTATACCGCAGACACAGAACAATGTCCAGTCTTCCTCCGCAACTTACGCCTAAGTAATGTACTAATGTTATTGATGGTCATTACTGCATATGTTTCTGCTGACAGAAGACACAAGATTTCATTCTTTTAAATAGGCGAGGAGCAAACCGGATTGTGATGACGAGCAAGGGTTGGTTGCGCTTTTCAAGCACTCGTTGATGAAGTATCGTTCCTAACTGAGGCAAGCGCACTTCGATGGCAAGCCTCTGAACGAAATTTCTGTAAAGTCTCTGGTGCTACATTTACCCGACGGTGACTAGAATAATCTTGTTACACATTGGTCTCGGCTGCAGCGTAAGGTACTGTCTATGATATCACATCACAATTTGAACTACATTTCTGCATTTGCCTTAATGTCTCACTTGTACGAAAACTGTTAGCAGAAAAACATTCGTTCTCAAGGGACCACAGAATCTCGCAACTATACTGCACACTGCATTGCTCTTGTGATTACCTCTTGCCCTGTATGACCATACTTACTTAATACCTGTTTGATTGTGTAGCATGACTGCACATGTTAGCCTCGTAATCGTCCATTTGGTGGACATTATAACATCCGTATGGACTCTTACATAAATTTAGAATCAACCCAATGCTTTTGAAGAGGTTTAGCTCTGCAGTCCTCTTGTAAGGACTGAACATGGTCTATCACTGTACTTACATTAACAACTACTCCCTCCGTCCCATAATATAAGAACGTTTTGTACAGTACACCAGTGTTCAAAACACTCTTGTATTATGGGAAGAGGGATTGGTTCATTTTGTAGCATTCTGCATCTTATCTCCCTCGCACACCATTTACTAAAAAAGATCAGATCTATATTTAATCTTACCAACAAGTAGAATACACAGACAATGCCAGTGCAGAAGTGTAGCCCATTGCTCTTGTCAGTACATTTTGTCCTATAACGCTTGTACTTTTAGGGATTGGTAGTTGATTATGTAGCATCAATCTGCATCTTATCTTCATTATCCTCTGTCCCTTCCAGCATTATCATATCTATAATTACTCTCTGCAAAATGTAGAGTACAGGCAATGCTTATGAAGAAGATTATGTTGCTGAAATTCTTGAGTTATCCTTCCCTTGACATGGAGAAGGGCATTATAAAGCCGGTGTTAACTTTTAATGTAAGTTAGTCCTTCTAAAGCCTTTATCCTCAACTGCTGTTTAATTTGCTCATACTCCCTATCGTTTGCTGCTGTTTAGTTTGCTGTTTCTACCAAAATGCATGTTCGCAAGAACCGTAAGTTCTATGTTTTACTTGTAAAACCAAATTCCTTATTCATACGATGCACATTACTTAATACTCCCTATATGTATGCTTGTTTTTGTGGATCTATAATCCAGTGTGTCGTGAAGCAGCCCACGTTTGCACCTTGTCATCTCCTGTTTTATCTTACTGATGTGGCTGATGATAAGAACAACATGCCATGCACATTATCCAAAATAGATACAATGATTTTCTTGGCCCTTCATCTATGCTTGTTATGTTGACATGGTAATCCAGTAGTGTGGTGAAGCTCCCCCCATTATGAACAATGCCAAATTATGCTATTGATATTTTGAACTTACTCTTTATTTTCTAATTTGAAATTGGATAGAATTGACAACACTGTTAGCATCTTTGTTTATACACGTGCAAAACCTATCATCTCTCTCCTTTGTTTCAGGGTGATATGCCTGATGGCATGCACAAGCCTGTGAGACAAACCCAACATATATTGGAGCAAAGAAGGCAAAATATCTTGAAGATAGTGAGAACACCCAAAAGTCTTGTCTTGATGCAGTGTTCAAGTTACTTGAGACTAACAGTCAGACAAGCTCACAGAATTCGTTGTCTGAATTAATTCGACTTCTTCAGTCCCAAGTTCTAGTAGAAAGGCATTCTGCAACTCAATTTCGACTTGAAGTCATATCTCTAAGAAAGATTGCGGAGAACACCAATGAGAACCTCATCGCTAAACAGCTACACCTGGAAGCTATGGCCGACATGCTAGGCCGGTCTCACGGCCTTGCTCAGCACCTTGCGCAGCAGTTCCCCCGCAAGGCTAACCTTTCTTGAACTATCTTGGAAGTGGTCTCGGTTCAGTATTATTTTGTTACACTGCAATGGTGCCCAGTTTTTGTAATCTGCTTCTTCGTTGCGTTTTATGATCACTAGTGGCGAACTTCGATGCCCAGTGGATGTAATATACCTTAAATCCTTTATTGTATAGTGTAGGTTTATTCTTAGTTACTATGCCGTAATTTCTTTATTGTATAGAGTAGGTTTGTTCTTAATTCCTACTAGTTCTGGAAAAAAAATCAGATGTAGTCGACCGGGCCAAAACATTCGACTCTAATGGGCCAGGTTTTTGGCAGGCCACAATTGGACCGGCCTGCGTCTTTCTTGGGCCCGAATGATTGGGGCCTTCACACATTGTGCCAGGCCGAAACTTACACCGGCCTATATTTTAGTTGGGCCTTTTGTCGACCAGTAACTTAGTTTGGCCAGTAGCGTTGGGCCATTAATGAGCTGAATATTGTCTTGGCTCATTACGGCCGAGATGAAACCACGGGCCTTTAGCAGGCCAAAATGCATGTTGGGCCTCAATTTTCACTAGTCGTCGACGGGCCTTCAGCAGGCCGAAATGTAGTCCGGGCCTTTTTGGGCCCAGTTAACTCACGGGCCGTTACCAGGCCGAAACATATCTCGGGCCTTAGTTGGCCCACTGATATCATGGGCCTTTAAGAGGCCAAAAGCTTAGTACAGGCATCAACGAGCCGAATTACGCGACAGGCCTTTAACAGGCCCAAAGTCACATTGGGCTTAACTGTTGCCACCTTTAGCACGGGCCGTTAGTGGGCCCGATGTCCCGTCGGACCATATACGGCCCATGGGCAGCACGGGCCATTCCCAGGCCGAAAGTCACACCGGGCTGAAATGGGCCCATGTCTACATCAGGCCTCTAACAGGCCGAAAGTCACTTGGCTGTAGTTGGGCCCAAATATTTGGCGAACAATTAACGGGCCAGATCTGGCTTCGGGCCGCAAACGGGCCCAAATATTGGGCGAACAATTAACGGGCCAGATCTGGCTTTGGGCCGTAAATGGGCCCAAATATTGGGCGAAAAAATAACGGGCCAGATCTGGCTTCGGGCTGTAAATGGGCCTCTATTAAGTAGGTCGTTATTGGGCTGGCCCACTAGTACCTGATTAAGTACTACGGGCCTTTGACTGGGCCGGCCTTTTTAACCTATATGGGCCTCTGTTGGGCCCAGCCACGTGTCGACGTATCATAGGCATGTCCCCTCCAGTGGACGGGCGATATCTGGCCCACTGACGAGCTGACAAGTGTTCCCTTCGGCCAATCAGAATTTTGCACGTGGAAATTTCCCATTGGTCAGGGCTGTTAACGGGTTATCGAATCCAAAATCCGACCCAATAGCTTAACGGCGTTCCGTTATGGTGGATGCCACGTGTCGGTCACCCTTGACGAAAGCACTTCTGTGACGCGCGATTTATTGTCATGGAAGTGGACACTTCCGTGATGATAATTTTGGTAATGTCATGGAACACTTCTATGACAGCACAGGTATGACTATCTTGATTCTATCATAAAATCGTCATGGATGTACATGCATGACAGAAAACGCGACCTACTGTGACAAACACGTATCATCACGGAAGTGTATTTTTTTGTAGTGATACATGACATGAACAACTAATTACTAGGATAAATACTACGACAGCAAATACATTTATGAACAGATAGTGAACCATGAGAACAGATCATCAACCATGAGAACCGTCCACAAAGATCACACAAATCAGTCTACGCGATGAGCAGCAGCATGAGCTTACCGAGCTCGACAATGAACGCGGCAAGGTGTCGACACAGTTCTGGCGCCGACGTTAGGGTCGACGGAGCCCTGGAACTCAAGGAAGAAAAGTACGGGGTGGTATTGTTCTGGGCATCGATGGAGGCGAGTTGCGGCCAAGAGCCCTCGCAATCGACGGAACTCCAGTGTCGAGGAGTCAATATCCCAGATCTAGGCCCTAGGAACGGACCCACCGCCTTCGTGGATGTGCGCCGCAGCCGTCCATGGTGAGGGGTGCGCGCCGACATCGTCGAGGGTGCTTGCCGCCGCTACAGGAGGGGGCGCATGGGGAGTGTGGGGAACTAGGGATGGTGGCTAGGTTAGCACGGGAGGGGAAGAGAATTGAGAGTGTGGACTGGAAGGTTGCGCTCGTGGTGTCATGATTGGTTAGGTGGGTCGTGGCAAGCGGGTAGGGCATTAGTGGGCTGTTGGATTATGCATCTCTCCTCTATTCCCTCGCAGTAGTAGTATTTCACATATGCGAGGGTCGACCTATGCTAATTTTGGGTTACAATATAAATCCCAAGCCCGACTGAAAATATTGAGTTGATGCGAACTGAGGCCCGAGCCCGGCCCGGCCCGGTAATTTTGGGCCAGGTTGCTGTGTCGGGCTGCCTATGCCCAGGTTAGTGTAGTCTCAAATACATCTCACACTATTTACCACGTGGTCACTCTAAGTATGTACCTTCCCGTCTTATGCATCTAGTTTGCACGACCTACCAACAATTGGCTTTGATATCAGGGTGGTTAAAGAAAACTTGAACCCGTGTTTTATTGGAATAAATCTAATTTATACTAGTTTTTATACCTGTGTATAGCTTAATGTTATCATGATATAGCACTAGTAGAAAAAGGGTCATACGTGAAGCCCAATAGTGCCGGTTTGTATTAGAGCTGGCACTAATGTGTACAATAGCACCGGTTCGTGGCGGCAAATCAATAGCACCGGTTCGTGGCTAACCTTTAGTACCGGTTCATGCCACGA